>JBAMBL010000675.1:0-58998 GCA_037043405.1 Drosophila subquinaria
ACGGCTAAAAGGATGCAGTCAGTCAGTCAGTCAGAGCCAGTAAACAGCAATCAAAAGCAAATGTAAGTGTAAGTACACCTATGCACACACACACACACACACACACACACACACACACACACACACACTTACAGTCTGTCTAATGATTGCGGATTTATACATAACATATCTGAAATGTTTAATTAAGAAAGTGTAAACCAACTACACTAAGTAAATAACACAACAACATTTTTGGTAAATCATTTATTTGTGCATTTATTGCTTGTGGCTCTTTTAATTTACATCCAATGCTCACGCAATCAAACATTGCATTGAACTGAACGAAACGTTTTACTGCTTTACACTGAAAAAATGAAATGAATGCAGATTCGAACTGTCGCATCGTTGCAGTTGGCGACGCAAAGAGAGCAAAGAAACAGTTGCAGTGCACGATAAAAGTCCAGCGCTCTCTCTCTCTCACTGAACGCAGCGCAGCGACTGAGAGCAGAGAGCAGCAGCAGATCAGATGCTTCGTGAGAGCACAAGAAACCGAATGTGCTATTTATAGAATTCATGCGTTTTTTCTCTCTCTCTCTGCACGTGTGTCGACTGCGACGCTGGCAGAATTATGAGCTACGATTCCATGGGATAGGCTTTTGGCATTTTGTACCTAACTGAACATAACATAACTCAAATGTTTAATTAAGAAACTGAAGTCAGAGTGTTAAACAAGTATATACCAAGTAAATAACAACAACAACATCAATAGCAACATCATTTTTGCAAGTCATTTAACGTATTTGGTATTTGTGATTTAATTGGTTGTGGTTAAATTTCAATTGGCTTTGAAAACGTTTGACCTTTGATCCTTTGCTCTGAAAGTGCTGCAGCATTCACAGAAAGCCAACACTTGGGCAACTCTGTCAAATGCCTTGGCAACTCTGACCTGACAGAATTCTGTCTGGCAAATATTGAGATAATGCATAAATATCTTGATATCCAACAAATGTCAGTTATTCATTTCAAAGTAAAATTTTGTTTGCTAAATCTATATTTATCAATAATATCAAAGATGTGAAAATTCGTGAGGCAATTAATTCCGGGAAAGTAAAAATTGAAAGTCGAATATTTGCTTAAGCAACTAATGACAATAAAATGCCAAAAGTCAAAAGGCCAAAAGTCAGATTTAGCAACTTGGCGGGAAAAATCCATATCTGTCGGGAAATTTGGCAATAAAAAGCTATATTTGGTGAAATACTCCAAATTTAGCTAGACGAGTTAATCTGTGAGTTTTGTTATGATATCTCATGCATACCTGTAAAATATCGATTAGAATTACTAATCAATTAGATTATTTTTGGAAATAATCGTAGTGACTATCAGGGGTGCCACAGAAATCGCTTTCGCTCGAATTTCACTGGAATTTGCATGAAATTTAAGTGAGATTCAAGCGAAAGCGATTTCTGTGGCACCCCTGTATATAATTCACTGTTGAAAAAATTGTGATTATTTAACGATGGCGATTAAAAATAATCTGAAATAATCTAAAATTATTACAACTATTCAAAAATAATCAAAAATAATCTTTTTCAGTATTCGGATTATTTTTGATTATTTTCTGATTATTTCTGATTATTTTCTGATTATTTCTGATTAATTTGACTATTTAGTAAGAATCAAATTATTTTAAATTATCACAATCAAAGTAGCCAAAATAAATAGAAAAAATCAAAAATAATCCGAAATAATCAGAAAAAGTATATTTGATTATTGTTGATTTTTTCTGATTATTTTTGAATAACTGTAATACTTTTAGATTTTTTTTGATTCTTTGAAATCGTAATCATTGAACCGAAAATAATCGTAATTTAATCATTAGTTCGACTTTTAAACAAAAATAATCGAATTACTAATGATTAATGATAACTAATCGTTATTTAAAAGGCATGTGATATATTAATCCAAATTTGGACCAAATTTGGTCAGGATCTAAAAGACAGTCCCAAAGTCCCAAACAGACTATTTGAGAGGTTTTTTTCGGATATCTTAAGAAACAAAAAAGCTGTTCTAATAAATACAATTGTATCTGTAATTGAGTTAAGCCAATCTTAAGTTAAATACCTGTTAACTGATTTATTTGTAATTTTGTTTTTTCTTAATGTAATTTCATTTCCATCAACACTTTGGCATTAATTACTGTTGACAAACAATTTATGATATTTAGCCACAAATTTAATTTCAGCACATTATCAATTATTATAATTTTAGCATTTTTAACTCTTAACTGGTATCAATTTCGATAAACAAAAAAATACTTGACAGCTGCTTCATTAGTCGGCAATTTCATGGAATTCGAAATATGTTGAAAAAACACACACATTTATTCACCCAATTAATATAAAATAAGCATAAATAACGAAGCTTAAATGCTCTTATTTTTGTTTAAAAATATTTGACTAATTATAAAATCGATACCCAATTGAATTTTCTACTGCAATCAATTCCAAAACAAACTCAAAAGATATTTCGAAATGCAATTAAAATAAAAAAAAATTTATGAATTCAGATCAAACTTTATGAAAGCTTCAATAACATAAAGTGTATGAAACATAATTATATGCAATATGAAATTCTATTAATTTATATAAATATTTAACACTTTGCACATTTTTTATGATTGAAAACATTTGCTGGCAATTTGTGCTCGACAAATAGAACGTGATAAATATGCATAATTTAAAATACGACACCACAAATTTAATGCAATTGCGAATGTTTGTACAACGAGTGTTGAGTGCTTGCATAAGAAGTTCCTTTGATTATTTGATCAATTGATTTTCAATTAAAATAAAATAATTATACCCGTCATTTAATTGAATAAGCGAAAGGGTATATTGTATTCGTTGCAATGTATTATTAGCTATTATCCTACTCAATCTTAACAAGATCGGTCAAATAGTACGGCAGTAATGGCTGTTTTGAGTCTTTAAGCAATGTGTGCGCCTAAAAGTATGCAATATTTTTTTAAATAGTTTTTTTTTAAATAAGTAACGGGTATTCTATAGTCGGGCACTTGATTCTTGCCTTAATTCTCAGTTGGTTTCCGTATTTTGTCGTTTCTAATTATTTCAGTTTACATTTTCATTGAAGTCCTCGATTCAACCATCAGTTCAATTGCGTACAAATTTATTGCACTGACTTTGGACAAGTTGATTCACTGAGTGACTGGCAATCAGTGCACGGCCCAAAGGTCTTCTTTTTTGTCAAAAATGGGGTAGCAAAATTTGAGTCTGTTTTTTTTAAATTTTAATTCACTGTTGAAAAATTTGTGATTATTTAATGATTACGATTACAACAAATAAGAAATACAGGCGTGCCACAGAAATCGAAAGCGAATTAGATTTCCGCAAAAAGCATTTCTGCACGGAAATTTCCGAGGTGCCACAGAACCTCGAGAGATTTAATTTTTTTTTTTAGCAATTTCATCAACTTTTTCGGAGTAGACTGCTAAGGGCTGTCACCTTATCAGATTAAATCACCCAAGGGTTTGTTTAGCAACTTTTATAGGTTTTTCATTGCAGAACAATAAGTTTTTCATTTTTTTCTTATTTATTTTATATAGTTTAATTCATTTATAAAATAATTGACTTTGTTTAGCTACAAAAAATTTAAAAGCAATTGGCGCGAGAAAATAAAAGTTACTCGACAACTCTAGCGACTGTCTGCCATTAGTCTGGCAACCCTTCGTGACAAATGTTTTCACAAATTGCACAATAAGTTAAAGGATTTATGTGGTAAAACTTGAATTACCTCAAAAGAGCTATTTTTTGAATGCTTATTTTAAAGAAAACTGAAGTGGTTCCATATTTATATTTCAAATACCTTACTTCGAATTCTGACTAGAAAATGTGGCATCGCTGCCCTGACTTCGAAAATCTAATTCGGACTAGGTGGCAGCATCGGACGCCAGCGGATTTAGCGCTAGTTTATTCCGCGTAAAATTATTCTGCGAATTGCAAGTGGCACAGCGAAATGAAATTGAGGTGAAATTCAAGCGAAAGCGATTTCTGTGGCATCGCTGATAATCTAAATCAACGGTGGGCACGAAATCTGAATTCGGGAGCAGCCGCTAGCTCCCGGAGCCCATGCGTGCCCACCGCTGATCTAAATTATTAAAATTTAACAAAAATAATCAGAATAAATCAAAAATAATCAAAAATAATCTTTCTGATTGTGAAAATTCAAAATAATTTGATTTTTACTAGCTAGTCATAAATAGTCAGAAATAATCAGAAATTATTAGAAATAATTAGAAAAAAATCAAAAATAATCCGAATACTCAAAAGGATTATTTTTGATTATTTTTGATTTTTTCTGATTATTTTTGAATAATTGTAATAATTTTAGATTATTTTTGATTTTTTGTAAGCGTAATCGTTATCGTAATAATGTAATAATGTACCATTGAGTCTGTTTCTGAGCTCTCAACTAATTGACTTGTGTGCGCGCTGAAGAAAATATTTATATTTATATTGATATTGATATTTGTTCGGCTTTTGGGCTCAGATTGCAATGCCAAAGACTTTGGAGGCATTGCACTCCAGTTGCCAGTTGCCAGTTTTCAGCTTTCAGTTTCCAGTCAGCCAGACGGCAAATTGTGACCTGTGACACACACACACACACACACACACACACACACACACACACACACACACACACACACACACACACACACACACACACACACACACACACACACACATGTTCTGTATCCTGTCACCAACTGTTCGTTTGTCTTCTCTTCATCTGTTTGTTTGTTTGTTTTTGCTTGTTTTCGCTTATTTTTATTGCCACGCATCCTTTTTATGTCCTGCTGTGATTTCAGTCGCCGTCGTTGGCCGTTGTCGACGACCTCGCTCCATTTGGCCAACAACCCGCTGTTTGCATTGCCAACCGCACTGTTTTGTCCAATTCCCATTCCCATTCCCATTGCCACGCCTTCATTCTCAGCCTCAACCTCAACCTCAACCTCAACATCAGCCTCATATTTATATTTATACTCATGCCCATTTTCAGAACGAAGCAACTGCAATTTCACGTTGATTTTCAGCGCTACACTATGGGAAATCGGGACGATATAATTGGGCATTAAATCTGAATACTTAAGGTGATTTCACTGTTCACGCTAGTGACGAAAGCATTACGTAGTAATCAAAAATGCAAAAAAGATATAGTTATATACAAAAAATTTTGAAAAATTTGCTGCGACTATTCAATAAGATCGAAATTTCTGATATTAAATTTCTGTGACGAACGATATTAATTTTTTTTATACAAAATAATTCTAAGAAAAAAAATGTTTGGCATTTCAGAGTCTTCAATTTTACATTAATTCAACTAACAGATAATTTAAGCTTGGAATTTTCTGCTAATATTCAATTTTCGTGACGAACGCTATAAAAATTTTCTACGCAAAATAAATCTGGCATTTTAGAATTTTCAATTTTAAATTAATTCATCTCAGAAATATATTAAGGTTCGAATTTCTGGCTTAAAATTTCCATCACATCGAAATCTCTAATATTCAATTTTCGTGACGAACGCTATACAATTTTTTTACACAAAATTATTCTCGCATTATAGAATTTTCAATTTGAAATCAATTAAACTCAAAGAAACGTGTATATTAAGGCTCAAAATATCTGTGACGAACGATATTAAATTTCTTTATACAAAATAACTCTAAGAAAAAAAAGTTTGGCATATCAGAAACTAACAGATATATTTTTGAAATTTTAAATTTCGAATTTTTGGCACAAAATTTCGAGTTTATGCCAAAAATATAGGGCTTTTATTCCATAGTGCGCTCTTTGCGGCCGAGCCGAGCCGTATTCGTGTCCAGGTCTAGGCTCATGTCTCTCTCTGTCTCCCTCTCTCGCATTCTCTCTCTCTCTCGCTTGCTGTGTTGTCCGGCAATGTCCGTACATAAATATGAAATTTATTAGTAAATGTTGTATATCCTTTTGTGCGCGTCAGTTCCGGCTTGGATTGCATTTCAGCTCTGCTCATTTTCAGTAACAACAACAACAACGACAGCAATAACGACAGCGACAACCCTACGCCTGCACAACCCTGGACATCATCAGCTTTATTATCGCGTCGCGTCGCTTCGTTCTGGTTACTATTTTAATTTGTTAAATGCACTTGTGTCATGTTCATTTGGAGACAGAACCCTTTACTTCCCGCTTCCCGCTTTCCAGCACTGTGGGCTTAACCCCACAATGCCAGACAATTCAGTAAAGAAAAGGTTCCATTTAAGCAATTATACAAATTATTATTGTAATTATGACAATATTTGTTCAATAAGTTTAGAAAATATCAGAAACCGCAAATAAGAGTTATGAGAAACTGGATAAAATTATAGAATATAAGTTATTTTTAAAGTTTTATTATAAAAATTTAAAGCAAAAACCATTTTTAAATTTTTATAACAAAAAAATAATTTTTATTTTCAATTTTTATTATAAAAATTTTAGGACAAAAATTATTTTTATTATAAAAAATTTTAAAACAAAAATTATTTTTCAATTTTTATTATACAAATTTAAACCAAAATTTATTTATCAATTTATTTATTTTATTATTTTTACTTTTCAATAAAAATTAAAAATAATTTTTATTTTAAATTTTTATTATAAAAATTGAAAAATACCTTTTATTTTAAATTCTTTTTGAAAAAATAACTTTTAACAAAAATGTAAAGTTATTAAAACAAAAATGATTATTAAATTTTTATTGTAAAAATTGAAAATAAGAATTATTCTTAAATTTTTATTGTAAAAATTAAAAAAAAAATTGAATACAAATGTATATTATAATGAAAATTGAAAAATTACTTTTATTATCAATTGCTAAAATAAAAATTTAAAATAAGAGTTTAATTATAATTTCAAAATAAAAATTGAAATTTAATTATTATTTTATAATTTTTTTTTTAGATCGAAAAATAAGAGTTTTTTTTTAATTTTTTTGATAAAAATCAACAATTTACTTTTGTTTTAAAAATTATAATCGTTACGGTCCCTGTAAAATATAGATAATATTTATCTAATATCAAAAGTTGTCTAATTTCCAGCTCAACTTTGACTTTCATTCCTTTCTTACTATAAAAAGAGGTAGTTCAAACCTATAAAGCAAGATATTTAACAATGACAGAGATCAATGGCAATAATAAAATAATAAATGATAAATAATAAATAATAAATAGTAAATAATAAATAATAAATGATAAATAATAAATAATAAAGAATAAAATAATAAATAATAAACAAAAATAAATGCTGTCATTGAGTGAATTTATTATAAGGCATTCTTTACCAGCAGCAGCTTCATAATTTATATTGTCTGTCGACTTTTCTACCTAGGAATTTACTATGATTTGTTTTCCCGAGAATTGTTTAAAAGCATTCAACTATTTAAATACCCGTTACTTGAAAAATAAGTGAAAGGGTATATTGTATTCGTTGCAATGTATGTAACTGGAAGAAAAAGAAAGCATCTCTGACCCTATAAAGTGTATATATTCTTGATCTGCAACAACAGACGAGTCGAGATATTAAAATTGCTTTTTTTTTATTATTAGCTATCATTCGACCAAATCTTAACAAGATCGAACAAATAGAGAGATGTTAATGACTGTTTTAAGTTTTTATACAATACACGCGCCCCAAAGTATGCAATAACAAATATTTTCTATTTATTTAACAAGGCAACGGGTATGCTATAGTCGGGAGACATTCCCGCTTGTTTTTCCATTATTTTTATCTGTTTTTTTTTTTTTTTTTTTTCAAGCTTCCTACCAGCTTCATACTCTGTTGGCCTATTTGTCAGCCAGCTTTTTTGTTGCTGGTCGGTTGTGTTCGAGGCTTGTTTGGTGGCCTGTTTAAGCCATAATCCCGAATGCCGTGAAATATGGCATCAACTTTTGTTTCGACCCAATGGCGACAACGCGACACAGCGGCAGAAACAACAACAACCACAACAATACTAAATTGTTGGCAAAATGTTGCGTTTGTTCACTTACAATTTTAATTAATTACGTTTATCAATTTCGTTTCTCATTTCAGAGTGTTCTAAAAACTAACGTTGATTTTTTTGACCTATTTTAGAATTTTGTAAGTTTGCTGAAGTGACAGTTAAATATTATTATATATCTATCAGGGATGCCACAGAAATTGACACCGAAATAGAATTCCGCAGAAAGCAATTCCGCTCGGAAATTTCCGAGGTGCCACAGAACCTCGAGAGATTTAATTTTTTTTTTAGCATTTTCACCAACCTTTTCGAACTAGGCTGCTAAGGGTTGACACCTTCTCAGATTAAATCACCCAAGGGTTTGTTTAGCAACTTTTTTAGATTTTTCATTGCGGATCAATGAGTTTTTAATTTTTTCCTTTTTAATTTATAAAGTTTAATTCATTTATAAAATAATTGACTTTGTTTAGCTACAAAAAATTTAAAAGCCATTGGCGCGAGAAAATAAAAGTTACCCGACAACTCTAGCGACTGTCTGCCATTAGTCTGGCAACCCTTCGTGACAAATGTTGTCACAAATTGCACAATAAGTTAAAGGTTTTTTTTAGTTAAACTTGATTTACCTCAAATGAGTTTTTTCATATATATATTTTAAATAGCTTACTTCGAATTCACAGTAAAAAATGTGGCATCGCTGCCCCTGACTTCGAAAATCTAAATCGAACTAGGTGGCAGCATCGAACGCCAGCGGATTTAGCGCTAGTTTATTTCGCGTAAATTTATTCTGCGAATTGCAAGTGGCACAGCAAAACGAAATTGAGGTGAAATTCAAGCGAAAGCGATTTCTGTGGCATCCCTGTTAGATTGATAATTTATTTTCCCCGTCAGAAATTAACATAAATGATGCGTTTCCTTATTCCCAAGCTTTCTGTCGCTATGTTTGGGCGTGTCGAGTAAATGGCAAATGAAAACTGAAAACTGGAGAGCTGGAAAACTGGCGAAAACTAGAAAAGTGCGACACGAAAAGTAAGCAAAAATTTATTCATTGCAGCAAAAGTCGAGAACTAAAAAGGCAGCCGCAGCGTCAGCAAACTGAGTTAACTTTTGTTTGATTTCTTTTTCCATTTTCCATTTTATTTTTCACTTTTTGGCTGGCCGAAAGGGCCAAAAACCATTTTATTATGCTATGTATATTTTCACATGCCACTCGGTTTCAAATTCGTTATTCTTCTTTATTTTACTTTACTTTACTTTTGTTTTTTTTTTTAGTTTGCACTTTGCGCTATTATTTGATTTTTATTCGAGTTTCTGCGGCCCGGAACGCTCTGAATTATTGTCCGAGGCGCAATGCATAAAAATGTGAACTAGGCCAGTCAGGATGCGGATGCGGATGCGGATGCGGATATGTTTATGGCCCGGGAGCAGAATAGAAAAGAGACGCAATGGCCAATGGAGCCAGAAGGACGCCAGGCCAAATACATTTTTATTTTTGGCAAACTCTCGACTAAATATTGCATACTTTTTGGCGCCTGCAATGACAGATCTGCCTAGTGGCAAATTTATGTATACTAAACACACATGTCTGGCAATTAAGTTGAAGGGTATATTGTATTTGTGGCAGTGTATGTTACAGGCAGAAGGAAGCGTCTCCGACCCTATTAGGATATATGTATATATATCATGCCTGATTAATAATCATAATCATTAGTAATTCGATTATTTTTGTTTAAAAGTCGAACTTATGATTAAATTACGATTATTTTCGGTTTTGCCCAATTATTCAATGATTACGATTACAAGAAATCAAAAATAATCTAAAATTATTACAATTATTCAAAAAAAATCAGAAAAAATCAAATTCAGATTATTTTAGATTTTTGTCTGATTATTTCTGATTATTTTATATTTATATTATATTTATTATTATATTTAGTAAAAATCAAATTATTTTAAATTTTTACATTCAAAGAAGCCAAAATAATCAGAAAAAATCATAAATAATCCGAAATAATCAGATAGATTATTTTTGATTATTTTTGATTGTTCTGATTTTTTTTTCAATAACTGAAATAGTTTTAGATTATTTCTGATTTGTTGTAATCGTAATCATTATATAATCACGACTTTTTCAACAGTGAATTATAGTCACTACGATTATTATCAAAAATAATCTAATTGATTAGTTATTCTAATCGAAATTTGACAGTTATATTATAAGCGATCATCATATTAAATAGCAACAAGATCAGCCACATAGAACGGTAGTAATGCCTGTTTTAAGTTTTAAAGCAAAGTAAGTGCCTAAAAGTATGCAATAATTTTTTTTTTAAATTTTTTTTAAATAAGTAACGAGCAATTCGACTATAGCCTTTCCCACTTGTTATATCTCCCTATCTCCCTCTCGCTCTGTCTCTCTCTTGCTGCCTTTGTCTTTTCTGTTTATTGCTTGGCTCCTGTACAGGACATGCTTGCGGCTAGTGATGTTTCCTTTTCCTTTATGCGACAATGTCAAGTCCAGTGCTCCAATAGCTTCAAAGCATTTTTCGCCCTGTCTCTCTCATTTCCCTCTCTCTCTCTCTCTCTCTCTCTTTCTCTGTCTGTTACTCCCTCTAGCATTTCCTTGATGTTCATGTCTTTAAAGATGGCAAACTTCCGCTTGCCGGATACTGAATTTAATATTCGATTTCATACTCATCGAATTTTGAATATGTTCATTTTGATGTTGATATGAATGATAAGCTTCTATTTCATGGTACTGCTCAAATACATATATATACATATATCTAATTTCTGTGGAATTTCAGCTTTGAGTTGTGCACAGATGTGGTCAAGTCAACCCGTCGTCCTTTGTCCTTTATACTTTATCCAGTTAAGCTTCTGGTTTCCCTCATCGCACTTGACATTGACAATTTTGACACGTGCCTTGTCTAAATGTGTGTGTGTGTGTGTGTGTGTTTGTCTGGTTTGTTGGCCAAATTTAAGATTCACATTGCCATAAGCTGCATTAAATCTCTATTGACCTTGGCTTAAGCACGATTTAAGCAGTCAGTTCTCTTCAGCACGATTCAAAGTCCAATTTCAGTCAGTCGGCATAAATTGCAATTCTTTTGCAATTGCTTTTTGTGCTGCATATTCGTAATCGTTTTGCTGGCAGCCAATACTTTAATTTGCATTTACAGTCACAGGAATTGGATGGATAATGGATGGATTCATGGATATCTGTTTCTTCATCTTCTGCTATTTTTTTTCTTTTTTTCTTTTCTTAATTTTTTCTCTCGTCTCGCACTATTTTTTCTCTTTTGAACTCGCCTTTCTCTCCCTTCTCTACCTCACCTCTTTCTGTCTATCTTTTTTTTTTACTAACATTCCATTTTTTCTAAAAGTCTCTTTTCTATTTTTTTCACCTCTGTCCTTAGTTCTTCCCTCTCTTTGTCCTCTACTCACTAATTTTTTTTCTAAATCTTTGTCTTATTTTTGATTTTCTTTTTCTTTGCCTATTCATAGTCTTTTCCTCTTCGCTCACAAACTATTTTTTTTTTTTTTTTTTTTTATTCTTTACTTCTTTCGATAAAATATGCTTGTGATATAGAAACCTGCAATTCTCCTCCACTGATATCCACTGATGTAAAACTTTATTTAATTTCAGGTCGTCGACTTATTAAACATTAAAAAAAAAAAAAAAACAAAAAAACCATCTCCTTTTATTTCAACACAATACTTGAAGTTTGCCTTGTTTATTTTTTTCATTGCAATTCAAACTCTTGGCAATTAACCCAAGGGCGATGACAGAAATAGAGAAGAGTGAGACACAGACAGAGACAGAGAGAGAGAGGGAGGAGAATGGCAGGTGTGTTGGCTTGAAAGCAGGGCCAAAACCTTTTGGCCAAAAGTTTTATTTGCATTGCCTTCTGAGTGTGTGTGTGTGTGTGGAAATTCGCTTTGAATCTCGAGAGTCTCGAGGCCGAGTGCAATAAGAGAAGCAACAACAACAACAACAGCAGCAACAACATCAAACAACAACTGCCTACACAGAAAGAAACTATACGCAACTCTGAAATGAAATCAATTCCAAAACGGAATTTCGAAATTCCTTTAGCAATAATGTTCAGAATATTTACTATTACTGTTTTACTTTTTCCAGACTATATCATACCCGATACTTAATTACACATACATTAAAAAAAAAATTATTGCATACTTTTAGGCGCTTACATTGCTGAAAAACTTAAAACAGCCATTACCACCGTTCTATTTGTTCGATTTAACATATTTTTTTGTGTGTAGATGTGGGTGTATGTTATATGTGTAGTTAAGATGCTTTTGCCTCACCTTTGGCTACATCTACAACTACAAAATTTGTTGGACTTGTGTTGCTGTTGGCGTCTGTTGATAATCAAGCTCACAAACAGAGCAAACTACTTTTGTGTACCAATTGTACTCTAATGCAGCAATTGGACAGGAGAAATTCAGGTTGAAAAGAGAAAGAGAGAGAGAGAGAGAGGCAGTAAGAGAGAGAGAGCGCAAGTGAAAAGTACAGATGTAATGGCAAATTTTTGAAATTAGTATGCAACATGCATCGCAACAGAAACAGGAACAGAAGCAGCAGCAACAGCAACAAAAAGAGGGCAAAATAATAATAGTCAGAGATGTGGGCGTGGCATGCTAAGGAGTCGTGTCAACATAGTTGTATACACACATACACATACACACACACACACACACACACACACACACACACACACACACACACACACACACACACACACACACAAACACACTCATGAAAAGCACTATGGACACTTTTGACATATTTTTTTTTTTTTTTATATATTTTCTTCAATTTGTTAAAATTTGATAAAAATACAGAACAAATTTTTTTTAGTTCGAGCTGTCGATTCAAAACCAAACAGTAAGTTTTTAAGCAATAAATAAATAGCCAAATAATAAACAAATTTAAAAAAAAAAATACAAAATATACAAATTGAATTTTGACTCTAAAACTTCAAACTTTCATGACTTTGTCAAAACTAAATCGATTAACAAGTTTCGATTAAAAAGTTTGGCTTCTAAACTTGTTCTGCATTCAAATATTTCGCCCAAAAATTGCATTTCATTCAAAATGTTATTGACAAGCTAAACTTTCAGCAATTTCAGTGAGTTGTTGATTTTTCATAGAAATTTATTTAAAAAACTAGATTAAAAAACAAAAATATATAAATTTTTCGATGTACAGTTGAGCTTTCATAACTCGAACTTCTATAACTCGAACTACTCTCTAACTCGAGCTTAATGAGTGGCAGTAAAATTAATAAACTTCAGAAAAAGAACTCTATAAGTCGAATATCGCCATAACTCGAACCGTTTCTTTGGATAATGGTGATTCAAGTTAATTGATAGCAATTTTTTCCATAAATTTCGTTAATTATTTTTAAAACTAAATAATTAGATTTTCCTAGTTAATGCAAATGCTATTTTTTTTTTAATATTTCTATTAAATTTAATGATTTAAAAATTAAATTATATTTTTTGATTAATATGCAGAGTCTAAAATAAATGCGGTTTGTTAGAAAAGAATGATATTTAGGAATTACTATTTTATTTACAAACAAAACTTGGTTAAATCATTTCAATATCAATAAGAATTTGAATTTTCGAATAGTAAACATAACCAGAAAATGCAGAAAACTGCATAAAAAATGCTGATAATATTTTCAAATCTATCGGGGGTGCCGAAGAAATCGCTTTCGCTTGAATTTCAGTTGAATTTGTATGAAATTTAAGTGAAATTCAAGTGAAAGCGATTTCTGTGTGTATATATAAAACTCTTAAGCTATCTTAACCAAATCTTAAACAGTTTGTATGTTTGGCACTGTCTCTAACCTTATGACAAAATTTGGTCAAAGTCGGATGGCTATATCATATAGCTGCCATAGGAACAGTTGGATGCAAAATAACCTTTGGTATGAAAAACTTTGTTGTTTCTTAAGATATACTAAAAAAAACTCACAGATTAACGCTTCTTTCTGAATTTTGACTTTTCTTGAAATTTAGCTTTTTTTCCCTCAAAATTTAGCTTTTATTCCGCAAACTCACAGATTAACGCTTCTTGCTAAATTTTGACTTTCTCTTAAATTTAGCTATTTCCCGCCAAATTTAGCTTTTTCCCGCCAAATTTAGCTTTTTCCCGCCAGATCACTAAATATGATTTTTAGCAAAAGTTCAATTGCAAGGAATAAACATTAAAACCGTGCACTGTGGAAGTTAAATATTTCGCCTTCTAGTTATTATATAAAAATATAATATAAAAAAATGGTTAAAGCGCCCATGGTGCAGAGCTAAGCATTGTTATTGCTGCTATTGTTGTTGCTGTTGCTGTTGTTGCTGTTGTGTGTGTAGCATCAATAACCGGCATATTTAAGCTGCTTGCAATCCCCTTTATTGTTGCTAGCTGGTTTTAAGTAATTTTAATAGCAGTTCTTCTGGTAGATTTCTGCCACAGTATTAAGCACTGAAAATGTAGCATAGAAATAGCTGTTGTTGTCCTTGTTGTTGTTGCCTTTGGCCTTTAACCAGCAGCCACATTATATTAGCCGTTGCTAAAGCTGCTAGCTTGTTGGTTAACACCAACTTAGCAAATTGCCCGCCCCCCTCAATCCCAATCCCAATTCTATTCCCATCCATTCCTGGAATTCAGGCGTGAACATTCCCGAGAGCACGTACAGCGAGTGAAAGACAATAGTCCAGTTGCCGACTACGGGATACCCGTTACTTATTTAAATTTAAAAAAAAAAATGTATTGCATACTTTTGGGCGCTCACTTAAAACAGCCATTACCACGTTTCTATTCGTCCCATCTGGCTACGATTTAGTAGGATGATAGCTAATAACAGTGATTAACGAATACAATATACCCTATTACTTGTTTTTTTTAGTACAGGGTATAAAAAGTACTTTAAATGAAAGTGTTGTTGTTAGTTAAGCAACAAAAGTCAGTTTCAAGCTCATCTTAAACACTTGCTGTAATCTAATAGCAAATACTAAGAGTATCATAAAAATCTAAACAAAGAACTGAAAATAAAGTTGAACATGATGAAAGTGGTTGCTTTTACTTTAGTTAAATTGCATTAATTAATTAATAGTTAATAAGTGAGATAAAATTACAATATATCAGCATTTAATTGATCGAAAGTGAATAAATTGCTGAAAGTCTCAGAAATTCACGTTATTCGATATTCGGTTCGATTTTTGGCCTGCCATAAAAAGTTGTCCAACTAGTTGCCAAACAACATGACATCAAGTCGTAAAAAACAAAAATAAAACAGAGCCCACAAATGGTTCAATTGGTTTCAAAGGCGAACCTAAAAAAAAATAAAACGAAGAAGACAAAGACGAAGAAATTTAATTAGAGAGCTCAGTGAACAATTGCCAAAGTTTTCAAGTTTTCAAACACTATTGAAAAAATGCTGCAAATCATTGGCAACGTCAGCATGGACTCGAACTAGGCATCGGGTATCGATACTTGCTTATTGTTTTCAATATATTTGAAATCTGAATTCGGGAGCACAACAATGACAACTACAACAACATCAACATCGAGTCTTTTGTGCGACTTCACGGCGCCGAATAGGCAGAAAACTAGTTTGGGAGCAGTCGCTGCTCCCGGAGCCACTGCGTGCCCACCACTGTCTTAAAGCTAAATTGACGATGGCATTTTAAAGAAGTTACCAGAAATGTTAAATCAGTTTTAAGTAGTCTAAAAGCCGCAGAGATTTTCGAGTATCGGTACTATCGATATGAGCGATATAGCTTTAAATCGATATGAGCTCCTATCCCATATGGGATAGGCATTTGGCATTTTGTATACCCACACGCACTCACACACACACACACACACATACACATATTCGTAATCAAGTAAATTACAACAAATAATGCGTTTGCATTTGGCCAAGTTGTAAATGTGGCTGGGAAACGCCTTCCACTTTGACACTCACATACATACATGTATTAAAGTTGTTGTGTCTAAGTGTGTGTGTGTGTGTGTGTGTCCGCCTTGGACAACCGAAACAATCACAAAAACAACAAGTGCTGTCGCACAACACCAACGACAACAGCAATTAAATCCACATTAAATTATGCAACAATTTGTGTATTGCAATCTGTGTGTGTGTGTGTGTGTAGCTTAGATACCCTGTAAATGCAGGAATGGGCAGAGCTTAATTTTAATTTTTAATTATTAATTTTGGGCACTACTTACAATTTGCCCATTTCAATTTCAAAATGTACTTTTTTTCCAAAGAGAGCTTAAAAAAAAGCACCCTGCAAATTTGCGAGTTATGTGCCAACTCAATGAAGTCAATTTATAATTTAATAAGCTGCATCAACTTTAAATATTTTTTTGTTTGCTTTCCAGGGTATCTATCGCGTTGCCCAACTTAATTTCATTTGTTTTTCATAGTCTACTTTTTGGCATGCACAACATTTTTTTTATGTTTTTTCGTTTTTCGTGTTTTGTTTTGCGCGCTGCGTTCGCATTTTCTCAGCACTTTGGACATTTTTTATAGCCCTTTTTGCCCCCTTGCCCCTTGCCGCCCACAGTGAGCAATCCTTCCACTCACTTAGTTTCATTTGGGCACAAAAACAACAACAAACAAACAACTGATAAAAAGAAAAATACCAACAAGTAAAACAAAACCCACAAAAAAATAACAAAAAACATTGAGAGCAAAGCGCAAAAAGCGTCCGCAAATGATGCAAAGCAAGCAGGAAAGGCATTACTCGAGTTTTCGACTATAGCATACCCCTTACATATTTAAATAAAAAAAAAATAAATAATAATATTTGTAAAACTGGATTTAGTTGCCACTAAAGGTAACAGAAAACGTGTTTAAATTAAATATAAAAATTTTTTTGTGAAAAAAAATTGTTGCATACCTTTAGGCAGCTGCATTGCTTTTAAACTTAAAACAGCCATTACAACCGTTCTATTTGACCGATCTTGTTGCGATTTGTTGGGTTGCCAGCTTATAACACATTTCAACAAACACAATTTGCCCTTTTACTTATTTTTTAGGTAACGTGCATAAAATACAAGCAAAAACTTAAAATTCTGCTGCTGTCGTATGCCCAGCAATGCAAACCTTCTTTCCTTATTTTCTATAGAGCATCCCTTGATTCCAGATAACAAATACCCGACCCCTTGGCTTACTTGCACTTTGCAACTACTTTTTTTTTTCTACTTTTTTGCAAATTTCTTTAGTTTGCACAGAGGGTATCTTCATTTTACCAAGTAGAATGCAACACAGAAGAAGAAGAAGAAATTATGTTGGTGTAAGCTTTAAAATCCATTTGCTTACAAACAACATTTAAGCCTGTTTTTTCAATGTCTATTTAAGATGCCTTTTTAAATTTCAAGACACATTTAAAAAAAAAAAAAAAAAAAAAAACATTGAAATTAATTCTGGAGAAAGTGAAAAATTGTATATTCATTTTACACTTTCTCCGGAATTAATTTCAATGTCAAATTTGTTTTTTTAAATGAGAAAAATGAGAAAAACATTTTTGAAAAACTGTTATTATAAAACTAAATTCACACTTTCTGCAACAATTTTAGGAAAATCAGGATTTAGATATAAAAGAAACGCACAGCTGGAAAATTATGTGTGATTCGAAATATCGTGAGCAATATATTCAAATATAGCATATTTTAATAATCATATTCAATCAGTTTTAGGCATATTTTGAAATGAATTTTGGTCGGCCATTCAATTTGTATATCTGATTTCCATTATTAAATCCTATGATAAAAATACAAACAAAATATCAAATTACGAATTGAAATTGCAATTAAAAATTTAATTAAATTTGATATTGCTTTAATTTCCACTCAAGGGTATCAAGTGTTTCATTCTCCGCTTTGTTCATGTTTCTCATTTGGTACCTGTACTCAAAAACTAAGTAAAAGGGCATGTTGTGTACGTTGAAATGTATTATAAGTAATTATCCAACTAAATCTTTAAAATAATGGATCAACGGAACCGTAGTAATGGCTGTTTTAAGTTTTCAAACCATTCAAGTGCCTAAAAGTAGGCAATAAAAAGTATTTTATATTTATTTACACAAGTAACAGGTATCCTGTAGTCGGGCACGCGACTATTGCCTTTCTGTGTGTCGTTTGGTGTCTTTTATATCAATTTTAAGCACTTTTATTTTTATTTTCATTTTTATTTTGTTCGTCTTTTTCTTTTTCTTTTTCTTTTGCTCTCGAGTTGTCGTCTAACTTATGCCATCTCATTTATCTTCGTAACTTCGCTTGCCATTCTTTTACGGCAAAATGCTGGAAATGGGCATGCAGATACTTTTTTGAGGCAGTTATTGCATTTTTTGTCGCTAGTTTTAAACGTCGCATCACAATTCGAATGCATCGCTGAACAGGAAGTTTGATTTCTTCTTTGTTGTTTTTCAGTTGTCATTTATTAGAATTTTCTTATAACATCGCTTGATTCTTGAGAAAGAAGTAATAAATTTATTGTTGAGTCAAGTCGATATATGTATATATTTATCAGCGGTGGGCACGAAATCTGAATTCAGGAGCAGCCGCCAGCTCCCAGAGCCCTTGCGTGCCCACCGCTGATATACTTATCATTCTGGAATACACATGTTTAAATTACCCAAAGTAATGAGAATTTGATATTATTATTATTTGTATTATGTGTAAGCTTATCATTGCTAAATATGTTTGATTTTTTTTGTTACACAACTATCGACATTCATAGTTATCGAAAAAATCCGTTGAAAATCTAAATATCGTTGAGAATCGTTTTTCTTTTTAGTTAAATAATTTTTTAGTTTGTCTTATAAAGTATCGATAAATCCACATTCGATAATAATAGTTTAAACAACAAAATGTTCTTTTCTATGTATGATATTTGAAGTGATTGCTTTTCTAAGCGATACACATAACTAGCTATCGATATATATTATCGATATACATGATATCGATAAATCCGCCGTTTTTAGTTTCTTTTATAAATTGAAATTTTTTTTGCAATTGTCTTCGTTATCAATATATAAACATAAAGACCTATCGATAAATTCCAATTCGATTAAGCTTCGATAAATCCACATTCGATAATAATAGTTTAAACATCAAAATGTTCTTTTTTATATATGATATTTGACGTGATTGCCTTTTTAAGCGATACACATACCTATCTATCGATATATAGTATCGATATACACACATGATATCAATAAATCCGCATTGGATAATTATAGTTTGAACAACAAAATGTTATTTTCTATATAATATTTGACCTGATTGCGATACACATAACTAGCTATCGATACATAATATCGATATGCATGATATCGATAAATCCAAAAACCACTCAATAGTCTAAGTTTTAGTTTAGTTTTCGATACATTCGATTGAAATATTTAATTTATACAAGTTCAGTGCAAACAGTCTGGCATATCACAGACTGTTATCGATAACAATCGATTTGAATAAATTTCGTTTGCTTTTGACTAAACATGGGAATTCGGCCTCAATTACAGAGATGTGTTTTCTATATTTATTAGTTTTCATTTATGATCCGAATGAGGTCGCAAACTATTTACCGATGGCGGCATCGATGACGGCAGCTCGTCCTCCGAATCGGCGTTGGCCTTGAGCAACTCATTCACCCGCGCACACAGATCATCATCCAGATCGAATCTGGGATCCTGCATCCAGAAAAACATTCGATTCGACGACCGCCGAAATTTGAGGACATAAATGCGACCCGTTTTACAGGATTCGACGCGACGGAACTCGAGAGTGCCCGGTGGAGCGACCACATCCAGTTCCAGCTTGTTCGCCCTGCGATCCTTCCAGCAAAAGTGCAAAACATCCTCGCGATCCCGATACAGATAGAGGAGACCCTTGCGCTCATCGGGCTCGACCATTTTGGCGCCGTGATTTTGGATCATGCGGCCGGCCTTGAACTCAACCAGATGCTTCTGGTTCTTCACATTGTCCAACAGGAATGACATACTATATATATGCCATATATATATATATATATATGTATTATATATATATGAGTGTTTATTTAACTTGTGCAATTTGGCTTTGATTTGATAACGAAAATTGTTGTCAGATTTCTCAGATTTTCGATTTCAGTTTTGTTGTTGTGTCAGAGTTTAAAAGGCACACTGAGAGAAAAAAAGCATCTTGAATCAAGATTTTGGGTTCAGAACTAAGAACTTTGGTCTAAAAAATGCAAAACATGAAAATCTGGAAGTAAGAAAACACATCTTGATTCTAGGAACATTTCAATTAGGACCAAGTTCTATTTTTAAGATTATAAACTCTTATATTTCCAAGACCACAAAATAAGAATAAAACTTATTATTTTTTTAAGATTATATATTCTTATTTATAGACCAAAAAGTTTTTAATACTCAAGACAAAAAATCTCAAATAAAGTATACGTTTCTTAACATTTTAAGAAGAATGAAGTAATTTTAGTAAAACTTGTCGCCAGAACCAGTTGTGAATTTTAAGTCTCAGAAAGTGAAAACACTTTTAGATTTTTGTTCTTATTTTAGGAGAAAAAGATCTAAGATCTTAGATTTTTATTCTTACATTAAGAACTTACGATTTTCAAGTTTAAAATTCTTAGTTTTAGTAATTTGGTCTCAAAATATTCTAATTTCAAAAACAAAATATTTAAGATGAATGTTCCTGATTTAAGAAAGTGGTCGTTTTTTTTCAGTGCACCTGCTTTGATTTTGATTACACAGCTTCTGAAAAGCAGTTCAAATATCAATTAGAAACACTTACGTATGTGTGTGTGTGTGGTGTGAGTGTGTGTGTGTGTGTGTGTATTTTCAGAGTTTATAGCTGAATACTTTTGCTTCTGGGCCACCTTCGACTGCAATTGACCTTTAATTGCGCACTTAAAAGCACATAAAAACGTGGCCAGCACATGGACATGGCCAATATATGTATTGTTGTGTCCGTGTGTGTGTGTGTGTGGGCGTTGTTAGGGGTGGGCGTGTCTCAGGGCTTTTAAGTGCCTCGGCCAAGCTTAGTCCGTGCACAATTAAATTAAAGTGATGACTTATATATAGCTAAAAGACAAAAAAGCAAAGAGGGAGACAGAGACAGAGAGAAAGAGGGCGAGAGAGGGAGAAGGAAAGGTGGACAACAAGCAAACAAGACATGAAACACAAGAGATACAAACAACAAACAAGTTGCACACAAGTCAACTGACAACTGTCAACTGACTATCGAAAATGTTATCGAACTATCGATAATTGTGTGTACCAGGTAACTGTAACGATAACCATAAGCAAACAATCTAGAAAGATGCCCGTTACTTATATAAAAATATATTTAAAAAAAATTATTGCATACTTTAAGGCACTTGCATTGTTTTAAAACTTAAAACAGCCATTACTACCGTTCTGTTTGGCCGATCTTTCTTAGATTTAGTCAGATGATAGTAAATAGCTGGAAGCCACTGTACCCTATGCGTGTGCTTGTGTGTGTGTGTGTGTGTGTGTGTGTGTGTGTGTATGCTGCCCTTATTAAGATGTAGGTATTATTTTACCTTGTGTACAGCAAGTCATATACCATATGTCTTTGTCTCTGTCTCAGTGTCTGTCTCTTTCGCTCCCTCTCTTTCCCCCTATCTCTCTCTCTCTCTGTTACCTGTGCGCGTTTTAATGATGCCAAGGCAACTGACTCGACTCCTGGAATCATTGAGCCAGAGCCCAGCCCACATAACGGCAGCTGTTAGCTGTTGGCTGTTAGCCTGGCCCAAACTGTCCTGCAACTGGTTTTGGTTCTGGTTTTGGTTCTGGTCCTGGGGCCACGTGTCATCAAACGTTCGAAAGCAATTACAATTTAAGTATTTAATTAGGGAATTACGTGAGCAACGGCACACGCCCCAAACGAGACAGAGACGGCGAGAGAGAGAGAGAGAGAGAGAAGGAAAAACATGTAAGACGAGTGAAAGAAGAAAGGAAGCAGCAAGGTAGACACTTACTTTTCTTCTTTCTTTTCTTTTCTTTTTGTTTTGTTTTTTAAGGGCGACAAAATAAAATAGCGTTCGACACACGACACGAACTGACGGGGGGTGACTTACCTGCTCCTGCCCCCGCCCCTCCTCTGATCCCCTTCGAATGCCAATAAAAATGTAGCCAATTTCTGTTGTTGCAACACAATTTACAGTTTACGCTTTACGCGCTCTCTCTCTCTCTCCCTCTCTCTCTCTATTCTCAATGCGAACACACAACACAACATTGGCTTTTTTCGATTTATACTATTTTTTATACCCGTCACTTGAAAAATAAGTAAAAGGGTATATTGCATTCGTTGCAGTGTATGTAACAGGGAGAAGGAAGCATCTCCGATCCTATAAAGCAACAACCACAACCCTTTTAGAGTCTACCTACGTTGGAAGCTGCCGCTGCTCCCGGAGCCACTGCGTGCCCACCACTGCTATAAAGTATATACAGTCAAACTGCCCTAACTCGAATCACCATTATCCAAAGAAAAAACTCGACTAAGGGAGACTTCGACTTAGAGAATTATATTTTTAAAGTCTTTTAACAGAAACTACAATTTCACTCATTCATAAATACATTTCAAATTGTAAACTTTTCTTGTTATTTTCAACAAAAACAGATTCCAGTTTTTTCAAGACCTGTCAATATTCTCAAAAGTTGGTTTTTTCGTTCTTTTGCTGTATCCAGAAGAAGTTCCCGATTAAATGACATAACTAATACAATGAAAAAAAATTGAAACTTTTTTGGGGATTTTCCCGAAAAATTCGACAACAGCCGAGTCGATACAGCCATGTCCGTCCGTCCGCACACGCACAGTTTTTAAGATATTGGTATTTTGTTATTACTTAACATTAACTGCTATTATAAGCTATCATCCTACCAAATCTTAGCAAGATCGGTCAAATAGAAAGGTGGTAATGGCCGTTTTAAGCTTTAAAGCAATGCAAGTGACTAAAAGTATGCAATATTTTTTTTTTTTTTTTTTTTTTTAATAAGTAACGGGTATCCTTTAGTCAGTAGCTCGACCATTGCCCTTCCCACTCGTCTATTTTTTCAACCCTCCTTCTCCCTGCTTCCCTCCATCGATTACACCCTGCCGCTACCCTCTAAAAATAACTCGTCGTCATTTTCTAAGCACACAAAAAACACTGAACAAAGTGTAAATAGAAATCAACAACTATAAAAAAGTTAACGTCGCTCGCTGAAAATTGTTAAATTGCCAGCGTTATGTTGACAAATGCTTCAAACGACCCTCGCCCCCCTCCCCCCCTCGTCACCCTCAACACCCAACGATTTTCATTTGGACTTCACTGCGACATTGACTTCAACAGTTTTCCTTGAAAATTCCTTTATTTTATATTCGCATTTTTGTCATTTCCATTTTTATGCTTTATTTTTGCACGTTGAGTATCGATAAATTTCCCGTTGGCCAAAAGCAAACAGTAAAACAGAGGGAATCAGGTAAAAACACACACACACACAGCTGGTATATCAAATATCTACACACATACACACACACACACAAATATTAATAAGTGCATTTGAGCTTCATCACAACATCATCTGAACTGAATTGAACTGAACTGTTGCCATCAATGTTCACCTTTATACACTCAGCGAATTTCACTGACACACACTTTTTTATTCAATATCAACAAAAATTTGTGATTATTTAATGATCACGATTACAAAAAATCAGATATAATCAGAAAAAATCAAAAATAATCTTTTTAAGTATTCGGATTATTTTTGATTTGTTTCTGATTATTTCTGATTATTTTGGCATCTTTGATTGTGAAATTTAAAAATAATTAGATTTTTACTAAATAGTCATAAACAATCAGAAATAATCAAAAATAATCAGAAATAATCAGAAAAAAGACAAAAATAATCCGAATACTCAAAAAGATTATTTTTGATTATTTTGCATTTTTTCTGATTATTTTTAAATAATTGTAATAATTTGGATTTTTTGTAATCATTCAATAATTGGGCAAAACCAAAAAAAAATCGTAATTTAAGCATTAGTTCGACTTTTAAACAAAAATAATCTAGCTACTAATGATTATGATTACTAACCATTATTTAACAGGCATGATATTGGGTTGGTTTTTTATGTACTTAACAAAATCGTTCAAAATTTATTTACTTTTTTTTGCATTTTTATTTAATTTAAGAAATAATTGAATTTCATTACATATTTTTACATTTGCTTTGGCCAACTTTGAGATATGTAGAACACGTCTTTAATTGCACATTCTACACAAAATGTGTTGCATAGTTTTAGGAAATGATGAACACGCAACACACACTCTAAACCAAAGGTGTCCAAAATGCCTAAAGCCTTTTTCATGGAATCGAAGCTCATCATTCTGCCGGCGTCGCAGCCAACACACGAGCAGAGCGAGAGAGAGAGAGAGAACGCGCTTGTTCTATTTATAGCACACTCGTCGGCTTGCTCTCTTACGATGCGCCCCTTCGGTTTCTTGTTCGCTCACGAAGCATCTGATCTGCTGCTCTCTGCTCTCTGCTCTCAGTCGCTGCGCTGCTTTCAGTGTGAGAGAGAGAGAGAGCGCTAGACTTTTTTCATGCACTGCAACTGATGCTTTGCTCTCTCTACGTCGCCAACTGCAACGATGCGACAGTTCGAATCTGCTTTCATTTCATTTTTTCAGTGTAAAGCAGTAAAACGTTTTGTTAACTTCGTATTGCGCTGCTGTGTGAGCTTGGACACTTTTGCATTAAAGTCAATATCTGCGTGTGAGTGTGTGTGTGAGTGTGTGTGTGTGTTTATGTTTGCATTGCACGCCAATTGGCCATCAAGTTGCATAAATGAAAATTCGTAGGCTTAAAATCTCGTTTTGTTATTGCCTTTTTATATATTTTGGTCTCTCATTTTATTATACTCGGATAATGCCGTCTTAAATGCGTATCTGCGTGCTGTTTATGTGTGTGTGTGTGTGTGTGTGACAGGCATTAATAAAGTGTTCGTGGTATGTTTGTCAAGCCCTTACACAAAAATATATATATGTATATATGAAATATATATTTACTTGTTACTTGTACTGAACTGAGCCGGCAAAAGTGGATTATAAATTCACGAAATTCACGAAATGCTTCAAAATGAAACTTAATACCTTGAGCAGCTAAACAGCTTTGAATACAGAATACAGAAGCTATGAATGCAGCCATGAATATCAAGCTATGAATACAGATGAGAATACGAAGCTATGAATACATTACAAAGATTATTCCTTAAGTTTAAGCTTAAATTCAAATTAATTAAACCAAATTTTAGTATAGACAAATTGGCAAAAGTAAATATTATTGATTAACACCATTTTTTATATACTTTTTTTGTAATTTATGCGCTGTTAGCCAATTGGAAATTAGAAATGCAACAGTCGTAAGAATTTTCAATTCAATCATGATACAATCTTGCACACTATACAATCAATTTGTATGCTCTGTTCAATTAAGCTCCATATCGAAATCGAAATCGAAATCAAGGTAAAGTAACGAAATAAGAGAATGAATCGAATCGAATTCAAATCATGATTCAATTCAACTTATTTACACAACATTTTTTTGAGCAATTCAGTTTGTCAGCAGAGTTCTTAAAAATACATGCTTATAATCCTTGAATCGATTATTTATACCAGTGGTGGGCACGCAGTGGCTCCGGGAGCAGCGGCTGCTCCCAACTTAGGTAGACTCTAATAGGGTTGTTGTTCTTAATGTTGTTCTGATGACAAGAGTTGTGTTTATTATCATTTACTCATAATCACTTATATAAATACCGACTGATGACTGACTTATCTAAGTGTAGCCCAAACGGTAAGAACCGGAAGGCTAACATTTTTCACACAATATCACTATAACATTCTGAACCAAGATTGGTCAAATTCGGACTACAATATCATATTTATAGCTGAAATTAAGATATCCTCAACCAGGGCTTAAAACTGAAAAAAATATCGGTTTCAGTTACGGTTTCGGTTATGTTCGCATTTAGGTTTTCGGTTATCGGTTACACAAAATCCTTGAATAACGGTGAACCGGTTTTTGTATGTTTCGGTTTTGAAATACCCGTATGGTTTCGGCTCACAAAAAAAATACTAACCCTTATATATGAAACGGTTACTAAACGGTTATTTTGGTTTACAGAGTTTCGGTTTTAAGGTTTCGGTCAAATGAAAATCGTTTTTCCGGTTTCAGTTACGGTTTAAAATTTCAATCGGTTTTTACCGGTTCAAGGTAACGGTTTCGGTTAGGGTTTTAGTCCCTGTCCTCAACTCATAGATTGACTTTTTCGCCCAGTTTCTCTTTTTCTTGTGGCTTTATTGCGTTTATTCAATAAAACCAACTTTTCGACAAGTCTAGCTTTTTCTTAGCCAAATCTGTCAAATTTTCGTCAAATCTTGCTTTTTCCCTCATCAAAACTGACTTTATTCTCAGTAAAATTGGACTTTTATCGCCGTTACTCTTCACTTTTTCACCATATCTGGCTTTTTCCCCAATTTTCTGGCCTTTTTACCTCAACTAATGTTACCATATCTGTCTATTTTCCTTGCAAATATTATTTTTATTCAACAAAGCCAACTTTTTCGGCAAGTCTATCTTTTTTTTTTAAGGCAAATCTGTCCTTTTCTCGTGAAATCTAGCTTTTTTCGACAAGTTGGACTTTTTTGCCGTTACTTCTGAATTTTTTACCAAATCTAGATTTTTTCCCGCCTTTTCTGGCCTCTTTACTTCAACAAAATAGTAGACTAATAAATTTAACTACTGAGCAACTTCTTATAGTAATTGTAAGGCAATAAAATAGCGTTAAGATAGTTTATTTTATTGTTATCGCGTAGATTTCTGGCAAACTCGTATTTCTTAACATTTAAGACCCTTAAAAGTATTAGGAAAGCAGTATCAATAAGCTAATTAATTTCCTTTTGAGCCTCAAAGAAATTCAAATGGGCAAATAATGGCAAGAAAAAGATGAAGAAAAGGTAGAACAAATCGACTGGGTATGCAACATTTGATTCAGTCTCTGTCTGTTCAATTAGGCTGCGCGCACACTGCGAGCTTATCAACTCGAAAAAACCAAACACACTGCTTGTATGAAAGCGCGCACACTGAAAGCTGAGCTGATATATCAGTTTTGTTCTGAAATTATCAGCTCGTCTATAAGCTCAGCTGTAAACGACGCTTTCAGCTCGCAGTGTGCGCGCAGCCTAATTGTTGTTGCTCTCTGTCTGTAGTAAATCAAGTTAACAACTGATGTAGCCATCAGGTTAAAGGCACTTTCTCGTTTAAGTATTGCTCGCAGTAGTACAAGAAGCTGTGAAGCAACAACTTCTTTTTATTCTTTTCTACTTTGACTTTTAACATCAACTTTTACTTAACTTTAACCACATTACGATACGTTGAGTTGAATTGAGTTGAGTTGCGCTGAGTTGAGTTGAGTTAAGTTGAACTGTATGCGAGTCATTAATTCATGGGCATGAAGTTGATTGCGTTTTGTTTGCTTTGCTTTGGGTTTGGGTTTCATTTCATTTTAGTTGGTTGTGTGCACAGTCAGACAGGCCAATTAAATAGGCGCAAGGAGTCAACTTCATATTAACACATGCTTAGTGTGTCCGTGTGTGCGTCCGTGTCCGTGTGTGTGTTTCAGCCACACAAAGCATTGTCATAACCCACGCAACGACGGCAAGTTTATGAATTTCAAAAATGCGCCCCATTGCCCCAACCAGTGCTGTCGACGCTCACAATTCTGCCGGCGTCGCAGCCGACACACACGCACAGAGAGAGAGAGAGAGACGCTGGTGTTCTATAAATAGCACACTCTGCGGCTTGTGCTCTCACGAAGCATCTGATCGGCTCTCAGTCGCTGAGCTGCGTTCAGTGAGAGAGAGAGAGCGCTGGACTTTTATCGTGCACTGCAACTGATGCTTTGCTCTCTTGACGTCGCCAACTGCAACGAAGCAACACTTTGAATATGCATTCATTTCTTTTTTTCAGTGTAAAGCAGCTAAAACGTCTCGTTCACTTCGTTTGATAGTTTGATTGTGTTGGTTTGAACAGCACTGTTAGTTTGAACAGCACTGGCCTAAACGGTTTGACATCTAATTGGGCACGCGATTTATTGATTTATTTTCAGTTTCAGTCGCTTCTCCCCGTGTTAAATTCTGTTTGTTTGAGTAATTGTTTAAATTGGATAAACGGAGTCAAGGCTGTGAAATTGTTCCACACCAAGTCTGGTTACAAATTGAAGACTTGAATTTGTCGATAGTTCGAATGTCCAAATGACTTTGAAATTTAATATACTGTTAATTCTGATTTTTAATAAAGTATTTTACTCAGAAAAACACATGTATCACTGCGGACGGCAGTCCGCGCTAGTGACGAAAGCAGCACGAAGGGTGCGAAGGCGACTAGCATATATACACAGGAAGAATGGAAAATTTGCTATGACTGTCCGATCAGGTCGAGCTATATACCGATCGAAAGGTATCAGTTAAACTTACAAATGTGCATACTAAGACTTTTGAAAACTCACCTGGTTCGTGAGATAAACAGGTGTAAGTGGGAGGGGAAAAATTTAAATGATTGGAGCTAATGGGGCCGGTGGAGCCTTTTTTATTTTTATTTTAATTTTTAACTATTCTTATTAAAATTACGCGTCGAATGACACCTCGATCATCAAAATCCAACCGCTGGTTCGAAAGATAATTTATTTTGAAATTTTTGGTGCCCTTCTCAAAACGAGATGAAAAGTCAGTCTGTCTGTTTGTTTGTATAGATCAAATCGTTGTTTTAGCTTAAAAGTTTGAATGAGGACTTGTTCCCGCTCAAAAATCTAGAAACGTTTGTTCTACGACTTTTTCGAAAAACCGCTAGTTTAGCGGAAAATCGCTAAAAACCGCTAAAATTTAAGCCCTCATAGCATTCAAACGATAGAAGCTATACTACTGTGGGCAAAAAGTATCGGGAATTTTAAATTTAAAAAATTTTGGGATTCCAATTGGAACAAATGTTTGTACTTTTAGGTTGGCACTACTATCATTAACATCTGTGCAAAATTATACGTTAAAATATTCATTAGTGTTTAAGCTACGATTAGTTTGGTACGACGCCAAATGTGCATTTGGCGATTTTGGTGCCAAAAAACGGTCAATTTCATCGAAAAAAGCCCCGCGTAGAAGTGAGTGAAACAATGTTTTCTGACTACCAGGACAAGATAAAACGCATTATTACGGGCGATGAGACTTGGATCTACGCTTACGACATGGAAATTACCGATCAATCGAGCGAATATCGGCTAAAGGTGAGCCGAGACCGAAAAAATCGCGTCAAATTTGCTCAAAAATCAAGGTCATGTTGACAGTTTATTTGGATTATCGTGTTGTAGTTCATTATAAATTCCTTCCGACCGACCAAACTGTCAACAAGGAATATTGTTTGAGAGATTTGCGTCGTTTGCGCGAAGCTATGCGTAAAAAGACGCCAGAACTATGGGCTGACAACTCATGGCTCTTGCAACACGATAATGCGCCCTCTCATACTGCCCCTGTTCTTCGTGACCATTTTGCCAAAAACTCGACCAAAATTTTCCCACAGCTACCTTTTTCGCCTGATTTATCTTCGTGTGACCTCTGGCTATTTTCTAAGCTCAAAAGACCACTCCGAGGACACCGTTTCGAGTCGATTGAGGAGATTCAACCAAAATCGCCAATTGCACTTTTGGCGTCGTACAAAACTAATCGTAGCTTAAACACTAATGAATATTTTAACGTATAATTTTGCACAGATGTTAGTGATAGTAGTGCCAACCTAAAAGTACAAACATTTGTTCCAATTGGAATCCCAAAATTTTTTAAATTTAAAATTCCCGATACTTTTTGCCCACAGTAGTATATGCGATCTATATATTGTTGCAAAGGTATTTTGAAGGGCTCTTAGGCATACCTTCAAAGTTTTTCTTTTAAGTAAAAAGGTAAACGGCTACAGGTGAAACAAGGTATTTTTTTACACATTTTGGCGATTTAAGAAAAATCTACACATGAGATCACTTTAAAATATGTTATATGTTATAGGCAATTTGATTCCGCGTTTTTTGACATATAACACGTATCTGTCAAAATTCGTTTGGACAAGATATTACCTATTAACTGAATATACCTTTTACCTTTACACTACTGCATGTACATATGCAGTATGTACACTGCTTGCAGCGTAATGCGGAAATAAACTGCTTGCAAGTGGTGAATTCTTTTTGCGGCAGATAAATCATTTTATAATCAAAAATATAAAATCGTTTGTTCTACTTTTTCGAAAAATCGCTAGTTTAGCGGGAAATCGCTAAAAACCGCTAAAATTTAAGCCCCCATAGCATCCAAATGATAGAAGCTACAGATGCGATCTATATGTCGTTGAAAAGGTATTTCGAAGAGCTCTTAGACATACCTTAAAGGTTAAATAAGGTATTTTTTCCCACATTTTGACAATTTAAGAAAAATCTACACAACAAATCACATCAAATATTGCAATTTTAAAATTTCTGATGTCTTATTCAAAAATTTCTGATATCCCATAAAAAAACCTCTTTACGAGGTAAAAGTCTAGTGACGAAAACATTTTCATGCCCCAAAATTTCTGATATCCAATTTTGTGACGAATAATATTAAGTTTTACACATAAATTATTTTAAACAAAATTTTTTCATTCGGCACTGCGCAAAACAGTGAGTTTTATTTAGTATTAGAATTAAAACATTTTAGCGCATTGTGCCGGGTGCCAAAATTTTGTTTAAAATAATTTATGTGTAAAACTTAATATTATTCGTCACAAAATTGGATATCAGAAATTTTGGGGCATGAAAATGTTTTCGTCACTAGACTTTTACCTCGTAAAGAGGTTTTTTTATGGGATATTTGTGACACTTACTTCTGGCCTCAATTTTGAATCACTTTCTTTTCTTTTTTGTGTTGTGCGATAATTAAAAAAGATGAAGAACTTACCTAAAATGAGAATAAATAAAAAATAAAATTAGGACTTTATTTTTGAAGCATATTAATATAATAATATATAGACATTTCCATTGTACGTCTTTAAATAAAAAAAAAATGGCAAAAGTTGACATTTTCAAAAATGTTTTCTCACGTATTTAATGCATTTTATGAACACTATTTTTATTATAAAAGACAAGCTTCGAAGACTTGTCGTTTTCGAATTATTTATAGAAAACAACGCATCGCGAACGCGACGGAAAATGGAAGTCATGTTTGAGTTCATCTTGACAAATGCGAAAGTCAGCGAAATGTGGCGGGTAATTTGGAAGAAAATACTCTTAAACCATAATAAAATAATGTAGTTTTCCGTTTTAGAAATAATTTTGATATGTTTCTATGATTTCATTTATTTTACAAGTTTTATTAGTAATTTGTAACGCGACATCGCGAACGTGACAAGATTTCCACCTAGTTTGTGCCAAGAATTTGTTCATCAAATTTTATTCGATATATCAAAAACAGCTTGTAAAACTTGTTTTGAATTAAACACTCAATATATTTCTATGTATTAAAATGGTTTATGCTGCAATCTTACTAAGTGTAATCGATCAAATACAAACGGTCCATTTTGGAAGTCAATTTTTAAGAAAATGGGCTAGAGTATAGAAAAAGTGAATTTATTCCAATGTCGAATCTATATGTTCATCCTATTGAATTTGTTCTATCGTAAGTTGCTTAGATAAATAACTTGAATACATTTTTTTACCTTTTTCTGGAAATTCCCATATGCACTCAGTTCAGTGTTTTTCTCAGTGTACAGCCGTAGCACGTTTCGTTAATTTCGCTGTTATCCACACAAGCGCAATGTGTGATTGTGTGAGTTTGGACACCGCTGGCCTAAACTAATTTTTCTGCACACGCAATCGCCCACACACACACACACACACACACGCACACACACACACACAGTCTGCTTTTCAATTTTCATCACCCTTTTTTTCTCCTTTCACTTGCTTTGTGTGTATTCGCTGCGGTTGTTTAGAGAGGCGTCTGTCAAAGCAAAGTGCACAAAGCACAAAAAAAAAAGAAAGAAGGCACCAGGAAAAAGGGCAAAAGACGAAAAATAGAGAAATGTGAAATAACAAAGAGCACGTAAAAGCATGAGAAGCAACTGCAATAAAAAACTCGACTATGCGCATACCCTGTAATGCAAATGAAAAAGTAAAAAAGCGATAATACCAAAACATTTGTTCAACTTCAATATATTTTTACATTCATTACTCGAGATTTTTTTTTGATTTTTTGCCGATCTGATTTGAAAATAGAAATACTTATCGATTATTTATTTATTCCATCTTTAACTTTAACTTAAAAAAAAATCACTCAAGACTTGTAACAACATGAGAAAATAAGTTTATGAATACGATTTTATTTAATAGACTGTAACTTGCATCCTATATGTATGTATCCCATAATTATACAGTATTTTATGTAAATATCGATAACACTGCCTTAACTCTTCAGTTCTTAAACTATATATAACCGATTTTTAATTTTTTATGCACAGTTTTTCACAAGTAAATGATTTTTAGTCGACATAAAAAAATATTCTAAATTTCCATAGGTATCGATAAGCATCGATTTTTGATAAAAATTAAAAAAAAAAAAAAAAAAAAAATTTTGATATAGTATCTGTTGCCGCAAAAAGTGTAAGCGCGTTTGTTGCAACAGTTTGTTGCAAGACCTACCCCCTCCCCACTTGCCTCACACTTGCACAGGGTTGCCACCCTTTGTTGCGACTTTCAGTGAGCTCGTTAAAAGTGATTTCTTTCTTTTTTTTTGTTGTGTTGTGCTTGGAAAATTGAAAAACGATGCATCAATGTGTTGCACAATGTGTTTCGGTAAAAACTCAATGAAACATGACGAGTGGGAATTTTGAAAAATGCCCAGCAAAGATTAAGAATAGAATTGAACAGCAGGGAAACTCCAAAATTGGAATGTACAAAAATGATTTCAGCCCAAAAATTGATTTAAAAATGTTGTTAAATTGTTATATTTTTTTAATTTTTTTATTTATTTATTTGTGTTATTTATTTACTTATTTCTAAGCATTCCTAACGCTATTAGTTTAATTGAAACATTGTTTTTATGGCGATTTACAGTTAATATTTTAACAATAAACATTTTAGAAGTTATCATTTATATTATAATTATAATTAATCTATTATTTCATTTTATGAAGTTTAAATATTTTAATTTGATTTATATATTTACTTATAATGTTAACATAAATTATTACTATTATTAATTTTTTTTTATAATTATTATTTTCTTTAAATATTTGAAGAGCTCAGAAAATGATTGAATTCTAACTTTTTAATATTTTCAAAGTCAAGTTCAAATAAAATGACTACAGATTTTCATTTATGTAATCAAACTAATGTTTTTTTTTTTTTTTTTGTTCACATCTTTTATAATATTGAACTCGAAAATTTAAGAGTCTTTCCCGTCTCTAATCAAACTATTAAGCCAATTTTATCGTATCCTTAACAATATTTAAAGGAAGAAACATTTTTTTAGACTATTTAGATTTAATGTTAGCATCCTTAACATTCCTGTTAACATTCCAGCTAACATTCCTGCTAACATTCCTGTTAACATTCCTGCTAACATTCCTCTTAGCATTCCTTTTAACATTCCTCTTAACATTTCTGCTAACATTCCTGTTCACATTCCTGTTAACATTCCCATTAACATTCCTGTTTTTATTCCCGTTAACATTCCTGTTCACATTCCTATTAACATTTCTATTAACATTTACATTAACATTCCTGTTTTCGTTCCTGTAAGCATTCCCGTTAACATTCCTGTTAACATTTATGATAGCATTCCTGTTAACAGTCCTGTTAACATTCCTATTAAGATTCCTGTTTACATTCCTGTTAACATTCCCGCTAAAATTCTTGTTAACATTCCCGTTAACATTCCTGTTAACATTCCGGTTAACATTCCTGTTAACCTTAACGTTAACATTCCTATTTACATTCCTGTTAACATTGCTGTTTACATTCCTGTTAACATTCCTGTTAACATTTCTGCTAACATTCCCGTTAAGCATGTTTTGTTAATTTACGTATTTTGGGGTAACCTTTTTTTTCTATTTCCAATACCCTGTGCCCAAAAAAGGGTATAACTGTTTTGTAAAATGTATGTAACGGGCAGAGCGGAGCATAAAGTGTACATATTCTTGATCAGCATCAACAGCCGAGTCGTTATAGCTATGACTGTCTGTCTGTCTGCAAGGATCTCAGAGGCTATAAGAGCTAGACACATGAAACTTGGTATGCAGGTTCCTAGATTGCGGACGCAGATCAAGTTTGTTCATAAATTTGGATCGGATCACTATATCAGTCGAAAATCAAGCTTTAGTTGGAAAAAGGGTTATTAGTTTTTGAGATGCTTCAACCAAACTGATAGATTGTGCATTTGGGCTGGATTGATATACATCCTGACCTAAATTTAGTCTAAATCGAAACATTTTATCGTACCACTTTAACAATTTATCTAAGAACAAGTTGGTCGAAAGTATTGTAGGGAACTTATTCATATATGTATGTGTATGTGTGTGTGTGGCTGAGAGCTGGGTATTCTACAGTCGAGTGTACTCTGTACTCTTGTTTTAATTTTTTTTTTTTTTTTTTTTGCATCTATGTACATCTTACAATCTACACGACAACCCTGTCCATTTTTTGTCAGCCGTTTTTTGCATTGTTTCGCGTTGTTTTAGCTCACACACACACACACACACACACACACACACACACACACACACACACACACACACACACACACACACACACACACACACACACACATACATAGCGAGTGAATGTTACTCCATATTAGAGACGCAGTCGGGGGAAGTGCGTGTTAGATAAACTGACGAGGCTTTGTCTGGGTTGTTGCGTGTTTCTTTTTTTCAGAGAGAGAGAGATAGAGACAGGGAGAGAGAGAGAGAGAGAGAGAGAGAGAGAGAGGGGGAATAAGGTGTGTGCCAACGGAAGGCAGAAAGGAAGCGAGAGCAAGAAGCGCCCCAAGGGCAAGCGGATGTCGGATGTGTTGCCAGTGTTGCCCTCCTTTAGGCAATGTACCCCCCTCCCCAAAAAGAATTCAACTGCAACCCTCTTAAAATTTCAACTGAATGTCAAACTTTCGCACTATGGGAAATTTTACCGAGAACGTGTCATTTATTTATAACTCGTTAACTAAAATGCCTCAAAAACAAATACAAATTCTTCATACGAAAAGCGAACAAATCAACACTGAAAAATTGTGGGGTTACACAGAAACAAAAATCCGGAATATTAAGCCCGAATTCAATCCGAAACGATGTCAGAAGTGGGGTTATCGCGGATTTTCTTAAACCAAGTATGAAATACTTGATTTTTTTCAATCCCGAATTCAATCCTGAAATTCTTAAATTCAGGTTAAACATTTTTTATTAAATATAATGTTTTTCGTTACATTTAAACTTTTTTTCTTTTTTTTTCTAAGATTTTTTGTTAACGTTTTTTTAATATATATATTTTTTTTAAATTTTTATGTTTAACATTTTTTTTATTTTTACCTTTTTTTTTTTAATTGACGGGCGGAATTGAACCTAGATTTGTTTTCAAACTGGAGTCGGCGACTCTAACCATTGAGCCACCGGACCGGTTGAAATGAGAGAGGCCGAGAGAGAATTTTCCTCTCGCGCTCAGCAAATGTGTATTTTCCCATTTTAATCCCGATACAGGCTTGATTATTCAGCTTAATCCTGAATACATACTTAAAAAATGCGAGCTTAAATTAAGTATTTTATACTTGATTTTAGAATGGCATTTTTTTTTTCTGTGTACGTGCTAAAAAATTGAATTGGGTAAAAAGTGCACAGATGTGCAACTTGAGATAAACTATTCTGAATAGAGAAATAATGACTCTACTATACAACATGGACAAAAAAGTACATTTAAAAACAATTTTCAATAATTTTGTTAAACTTTTTGCAAAGTTTAACTTGACTTTTCAATAATTAACACGTAACACAAACCCGGAACAGTGGACGTCCATTTCAAATTTGAATTTATAAAATGATTTTTTATCTTGTGTTTCAATTTGAAAATGCACTTCAATTTGGCAGTTAACAGCTGTTATCTTAACATTCGACTGTTATGTTAACAATTCTAACTTTTGAAATATGAATAAATGACACTTTTTCGGTCAAATATCCCATAGTGCTCTGTCTGCACCGTTAAGTGCGCCCCCCCCCCCTTCCCTCTCCCCCCTCTTTGGTGTTGTTTTTGTAATTTTTGGGCAAGCCTTTGACAGCAGCAACAACAACAACAACACTAACAACAGCAGCAAATACAACAACATCAACAGGCCAAATTCATTGGCGGCATTTTTGTGGTTTTCTCTCTATGTGTTGTGTGTGTGTGTGTGTGTGTGTGTGTTTGTCTTTTTGGCGCTTTGATTTCATGTCCTTTCGCTTCTCTTCTGCTTTTTAGCATTTATTTTTTCTGTGTTTTTCGGCTTTTTTCCGCCATTAACCAACACTGTTAAAGTGTGTGTGTGAGCATATCTCTAAAAAAAAAAAAACAAGCGAATCAGTCGAGTGCACTCGACAGTAATATACCCTGGGCCCAGTCCCCATGCAATTCTCATACTTATCCTCAAATATCGACCTATCGTTTTTGTAGCAGCTACATACATATATAATAAGATAAATGATTTAAACCAATTTTACAAATAAAAATAAGAAAATAAAAATAATAATTAAGAATCATTTGCATCGACAGAACCGGGACTCGAACCTCGATCTCCCGTTTCGCGTGCCGAGCACTTATCACTTCCACCACGCCGCAACTTGGATTGAGGATGACAAATTCGATAAACATTCTGGCAGAGGAAATGTTAAATGAATTAATTGACCATTAATTCTATTCTATTTATAGAATTGCCATTAAAATACCTCGCACAAAATTGTTAATATCTTCACTATTTATGGACCAATCAGGATGAGTTGGTGATTAGCTTCTGGGCATGATTCCACACCCGTTGATATACAAAAAAAAATACAATTTTAAACTTAAAAGCCAAAATAAAAGGGGCTGTCAGTTTTTTATGAATTGAGCCCCCCCACAGTGGGCGTGGCACAATTTTAACAAAAACTTGTCCTGCCTGACATAATAGGGAGTCTTCATTCCAAATTTGGTGGTCCTAGCTCTTACCATATCTGAGATCCTTTCAGTTTAGTTGTATACTTAACGATTTATCGATAATTTGATGCGTTAACAAATGTTTATCGGACAACGCAGCGTATACTTGATTTATTTGCAATTTAACGAAAAGGGCTAACAAAAAAAGTTAAAAATTTTACTTTTTACAAATGTATAGAGAATAATCCTGAATTGTGATTTGGTTATATATGTATGTATGTATATATGTGAAGCTATCGATATATAAATCATTTTATACATTTTAAAATTGTGAACGAGACTTTTAATATTCTCGAAATACTTACAGGGTATCTTTGAGCTACTAGCTGGACATATATCGATAACGTATATTGAAAATACTTGAGTTATCTTAGCAAGTAATGAAAATTCATAAATAAATGTGAATAATTTCAGAAATATGAAAATAGGTTGACAACAAATTAACATGTCCTGTCGACAAATTTACAGGGCATCTGTCAACCAGTCATATTTACTTGAACACACACACACACATTTCTGCGGTTTTTCGTTTATCGTTTTTCGCTTTGCGGTTTAACATTTCAACTTTCAAGTGGCCAACAACGCGAAAAGCGCAACAACAACAACAACAATTGCTCTGCTGATGACGTCGACAACTTGACAACAACAACAACAACAACAACAGCAGCTGACAGCAACTGAAAACAACTGAGAGTTACAATAACAATGGATGAATGAATGACAGCGAGCGCATTTAATAAACATCATTTAATTACAGGCCACAACATAATGTTGTGCATAGAATTTTAAAACCAGCGACGTTACGAAGATACACGGAAAAAACAAGCGGAACGGTCGAGTGCACTCGACAGTAATATACCCTGGGCCTGGGCCTAGATTCGATGCGAAAGCAATTCTCAAACTAATCTTTAATTATCGACATATCGTTTCTATGGCAGCTACATACATATACTATATAATATAAATGAATGATTTGAACAAATTTACCCAATTTACCAAAAACTCACATCTTGTGAAATGTTCTTCCAAATATGTATTCAAGTTATTTATTTAAGCAATATACGCTAAAAGAAATTTAATAGGATGAACATATATAATAGATTCTACATTGAAATAAATTCACTTTTCTATATTTTTGGCACTTTTTTTTTAAAATAGACTTCCAAAATGGACCGTTTGTATTTTATCGATTACACTTAGTAAGATTGTAACGTAAACCATTTTAGAACATAGAAATATATTGAATGTTTAATTCAAAACAAGTTTTACAAGCTGTTTTCGATATATCGAATAAAATTTGAAAAACAAATTCTTGGCACAAACTAGGTGTAGATCTTGTCACGTTCGCGATGTCGCCTTACAAATTACTTAAAAACTTGTAACATAAATAAAAGGATAGTAACATATCAAAATTATTTCTAAAATGGAAAACTACATCATTTTATTATGGTTTAAGAGTATTTTCTTCCAAATTACTCGCCACATTTCGCAGACTTTCGCATTTGGCAAGATGAACTACAACATGACTTCCATTTTTGGTCGCGTTCGCGATGCATTGTTTTCTATAAATAATTCGAAAACGACAAGTCTTCAAAACTTGTCTTTTATAGTAAAAATAGTGTTGATAAAATGCATTAAACAGTTGAGAAAACATGTTGGAAAATGTCAACGATTGCCATTTGTTTTTTTCATTTAAAAACATAGAAATATCGCGTTCTCAAACCTGGAAATGCCCATATCCGAACTGTCGCGACAGTCGCGACATGTCGCTTCGCTGCAGTTGGCGAAGTCAAGAGAGCAAAGCATCAGTTGCAGTGCATGACAAAATTCTAGCGCTCTCTCACTGAACGCAGCGCAGCGACTGACAGCAGAGAGCAGCAGCAGATCAGATGCTTCGTGAGCGAACAAGCAATTGAAGAGGCGCATCGTAAGAGAGCAAGCCGCCGAGTGTGCTATAAATAGAACAGGCGTATTCTGTCTCTCGCTCTGCACGTGTGTCGACTGCGACGCTGACAGAGCTGTGAGCTTCTGTCCTGTTGGCATTTTGGACACCTCTGTTTAAATTTGACTCTCGAGTGGGCGTGGCACGACGCTTACTACCAAGCGAATCCCTTTGGTAATTTGTGTAACTTTTTTAATTATTTACTTTGTGCGCCTGACGCCTTTCGTATTCATACTTTTCACTTCACTTTTGCATTTCTGGCCCTTTGCTTTTCTTTTCTCTTCTTTTCTTTTTAAGTTATAGTTAGTTTAAAAAGGGCAACAACAACAACAGCCGAACAGCTGTTGGCAGGCAAGGTAACAACAATAACGGACTCATTAAGCGCTTCCACTAAGTAGTGATAAATGCGAGATGGCCAAGGAACAAGAACAAGGCAAAGTTAACAGTCAACAGTTAAGAGTTAAGAGTGTCTGTCTCTGGCAAGATAGCGAAAATTGTTAAGACTGTGGACAGTTTGAAGCACAAAGCAAAGACAGTCAAGTGGAAGAAGTAAAAAAGAAAGAGCTGTAGATAGATTCAGGCTGGTAAGCCAGGTATTAACCAAGTTTCCATGTTTAAAGTTACTAAACTTGAGGCCAAGTTCAATTATTTTGTAAGAAAAACAAGCGGAAAAGGCCATAGACGAGTTCTCGACCATAAGATACCCGTTACTTATTCAAAAAAAATTTAAAATATTTTTTACTGCATACTTTTAGGCACTTGCATTGTTTGAAAGCTTAAAACAGCCATTACTATCGTTCTATGTGGCCGATCTTGTTGCGATTTGGAAGGATTATAGCTTATAATAGTAGAATAGTAAAAAAATTATAATATCTTAAAATATAATACCACTCTTTAGCTATAGTCTTGCCTTTTCTTTCTTTTTGGCTTAAATAATAGATAGAAAGGCCATAGACGAGTACCCGACCATAAGAAATCCGTTACTCATTTAAAAAAAATTAAAATATTTTTTACTGCATACTTTTAGGCACTTGCATTGTTTGAAAACTTAAAACAGCCATTACTAGCGTTCTATTTGTCCGATTTTGTTCAGATTTAGTAAGATGATAGCTTATAATAGAAGAATAGTAAAGAAAACATAATATCTTAAAAAATAATACTAATCACTAGCTACAGTCGTTCCTTTTCCTTTTTTTTTTTGGCTTAAATAATAATTTAATCTTTATTTAAATTGTGCGCTCCCCACGCAATTGCCGAAAACGTGACACACATACATAACTAAACACTAAATACATGCATTGCATGTTATGCTCTCGCATTTGAACTCTCATGGGAGAGAGAGAGATGACAGCCAGTGTGACCACATGGGAGATGGAAGAACGTTGCTGGCATAGCTAGAAAAGAAATAAATCCATTTGCACACACTCTCACACTCTCTACGCTCTCGTTCTCGTTTTCTCTGGCACTTGCTCTCAGGAGAGAGCCAGCGTTTGCTAATTCAATTCTGCTTTGTGCGACATTCTTAAATGTTTCAACAAGAAATCCCAAATATACTTTGGTCAAGTTGTAAATTATTAATTCGGTTAATAACACAAAAAATATGAATTTAAATTTAAAAACCATTTTCATTTGAAATTTTTTACAATTTAAAACTAAATAAAAGTCAAAACCTACTACTTTTTTTAATTAATGCACAATTAATGCAATTAATCATATTAAAAGAAAATATAGGCTTTATAAATCTTGAAATTTTAAAAGTGTTACTTGTGAAGAAACAATATTTTTGGAATATTTTTGTAATTATTCTGAGTCTGTTTAGATTTTGTGCCTAATCTAATTTCACTTATTTTAATTGAAATATTTTTGTCTTATTTTATTGTGATACGAAATCACGTTAATTTATTATTTTTCCAACATCAAAAGTGTGAACTAAATTAAATTTGTATTTTAATAATCGCAAATAATCGTTCATAATTTTTACGTGATTTTTTAGCTCCAAATTTGTAGTTTTTCCTATGCATGAGTTAATATGTGGGACCGGAAATAATGATTATTATCTATTTTTTTTTTTTACTAAAAAATATCACGCACTTCTAATGGACCTAGAAAAAAATAGTTTGCACCAAAATCTTTACTTTTTATTAATCTCTGCATTTCCGCCTTGATTTTTGAGCTTATGATTTTAACTTTTTTCTTCACTGATAATCATTATTTTTGATTAATTTTATAAAACTAAGACGGTAATTATTATTTTTGATAGAACAAAATTCAACTCAAAAATGATGATTATTCATTAATTTTAAACTTTTTTCGCTCAAAATAAAATCTCTGCATTTATATTTATGATTTTTACTTTTTTCTTCACTGATAATCATTATTTTTATTAATTTTATAAAACTTAGACGGTAATTATTATTTTTGATAGAAAAAAATTCAACTCAAAAATGATGATTATTAATTAATTTTAAACTTTTTTCGCTCAATGTAAAACTCAACAGTTCATCAAAAATATATAATAAATTTATTAATTTTTTTAACAAACATTTTAAGAAAAAAAAATTATGGTTTAGGGTTTAATTATAAGGATATTAAATAATATTGGTAAACATTTAACACAGAAGCCGTAAATTAAATTGAGTTTTATGTTGAGCGAAAAAATAAAAATCATTAATAATCATTACGTAGGCTGCTATATATATTTCTGGCCTAGGCAACAATAAGTGTTGCCAGGTGCAATCTGATATTTCCATTGGAAAGGTTGACATTTTTTAGCATAACATCACTCAGAACGTGTTGTCATTTAATCGTGAATTGTTAAACTTACAGAGCTTTGAACAATTCAATTCCGTTAAAAAAATGGAATTGACACGTGAGCATTTTCGTGCGATCATTTTTCACAACTTTCGACGTGGATTATCCAGACAAGAGTGCATCGATGAACTTAAGTCTTTTTATGGCGATCAAGCACCATCCTATAGCACCGTGAAAAACTGGTATAACGAATTTAATCGTGGTCGCAGTTCGCTCAACGACGAATTCCGTGAAGGTCGTCCAAAAACGTCCGTTGTGCCAGAGAACATTGATGCCGTGCGTGAACTAATAATGCAAGATCGTCATGTGACATACCGGGAGATAGAGGCATCCTTGGGCATTTCTCCCACCAGCATACATTCGATATTACATAAACACCTGACCGTAAAAAAGGTTTGTTGTCGTTGGATCCCGCACAATTTGACAATCGCTCAAAAAAAAGCTCGTGTCGATTGGTGCAAAGAAATGTTGAAAATATACGATCGCGGTGCTTCAAATGATGTTCATAAGATCGTCACAGGTGACGAATCTTGGATCTATGCGTATGAGCCCGAAACAAAACAACAATCGACCGTGTGGGTCTTCGAAGACGAGCCAAATCCAACGAAAGCTGTTCGTGGAAGAAGCACTTCGAAGCAAATGGTCGCCTGTTTCTTCGGCAAAACTGGTAATGTGGCGACTGTTCCGCTTGAGCAACGAAGGACGGTCAATTCTGAGTGGTACACCACAATTTGTTTGCCTGAAGTCTTCGGAGAAATTCGAAAAACAAACAAGAGAAGACGAATCATTCTTCACCATGACAACGCGAGCTCTCACACATCGGCTCAAACCAGCGCCTTTTTGACCGGCCAAAACGTCGAATTGATGGGTCATCCGCCGTACAGCCCTGACTTGGCACCCAATGACTTCTTTTTATTCCCGCACATCAAGAAAAATATGCGTGGTCAACGATTTTCGTGCCCAGAAGATGCTGTTGAAGCGTTCAAAAACCATGTTTTGGAGGTGTCTCAATCGGAGTGGAAAAAGTGCTTCGACAATTGGTTTGAGCGCATGCAAAAGTGTATAAATCAGGCTGGAGAATACTTTGAAAAACAATAAAACAATTTTTGATGATAAATATTCGCATTTTCATTATTAGGCCAGAAATATATATAGCAGCCCTCGTATTTTTGAGTTTTATTTTTATTTTTATCAAAAAAAAAGTTTACAGTCTAAGCTTTATAAAAGTACTCAAAAATAATGATAATCAGTGAAGAAAATTGTTAAAAATTAAAATACAGTCGAACTTCCCTAACTCGAATCACTATTATCCATGAAAAAAGTTCGAGTTAGGGAGACTTCGAGTTAGGGAATTTTTTTTTTTAGTGTTTTAAAAGAAACTACAAATGCATTTAATCATAAATACATTTCAAATTTTCAATTTTTCTCGTTATTTTCAACAAAAAAAGATTCCAGTTTGTTCAAGACCTGTTAATATTCTCAAAAATTGGTTTCTTTGTTCCTTTGATGCATCCAGAAGAAGTTCCCGATTCAAATGTCATCATAATTAATTTTGCTGAGATACCAAATTTTTCATCAACTTTAATTTATTTGGTATACTTTCAAGTTCCTTAACTACTAATAGGTTTGAATATTTCCTTAAACATTTTTTAACATTTAAGTACACTGATGGGCTGACAAAGAAGTTCATTTCGAACATCTTTTCTATAGGAATTTCACAAACCTAAATAATTGTTAATGCAATATTCTATCATATTACATCACCATATGTTAATGTACATCAATATTACGTATCAAAACGAGCCGGTAACAATAGCATTAAATAGAATCGAAAAAAAATGCAAACTTTATTGGAGATTTTCGCTAAAAATTCGACTTACAGAAGCACGGGCCAATATTTTTGTTCGAGTTACGGAGAAATGCGACTTATGGAAGTTCGAGTTAGGGAAGCAGATTTGTATGAAATTTGCTTAGTAAACGCTATTGCCACTCGATTTTGTTCGAGTTAGAGAAGATTCGAGTTAGGGAAGTTCGAGTTAGAGAAGTTCGACTGTATAATCATTATCAAGTAATTTTTAAAAAATAACTTATAATGAGTACGGCTGCTGGTTAATAAACATGTTGTAATATTTTATGTTTGATTTCTTGAAGCTCATAACTCGTAAATTGTGATGCTCGGTTTAATTGCAAGTGGGCACAACACACACACACACACACACACACACACACACACACACACACACACAGGAAGCCGTAACCACAGACTGATTGGGACTGAGAGCTGAGAACTGAGATGGGAGATGGAAAAAGGGAGATGGAAGATGTGAGGCTATTGATCAAATGCCACTCGAAACGGATAGAGACGGTTAGACAAGTTTGTGGGCCATCAAATGGGCCAAATGGGCGCCAATGTCATCATATAAATCAGGCATAAAGCAGACAGACAGACAGACAGACTGCTCCGTTCCGTTCCGACCTGAACCTGAACCATGAACCATAAAAGCCACGTACTGTAAGCCGTATAATAATAATGAGCTTGGCCAAATGACCATTAAGAAACATTTAAAATGTCACTCGGGTTGCGGTTACAGCTTGTTGTGGACGGATTTCGATTTGCCAGCCAGACGAACAGAGACAGAGCGAGAGAGCGAGAGAGTGTCTAATGTGAAAAGAAATGAAATGGGGAAAAACCCAACAAGGCAGTAAATCTCCAAGCACCAGCAAACAAACAACACTCGAAAGCAATTTAAAAGAGCAGGAAGCCAGAGCAAAGTGAGCGACAAGGAGAGAAGGAGAGAGGGAGAGAGAGGGAGCAGGTGAGGTTAGCTTCTAGTTGAGCAAGGACAACGTTAGAGCGACTTGCGGTTTTTGTTTTTCCAACCAAATTGCCACGCCAGATTGTGCGGCAGCAGCAGTTGCAAGTTGCAGTTTGCAGCAAAGATAAATAATCAATTAAAGCAGCGGTGTCCAAACACACACACAATCAAACAAAGCAGCCAAACGTTTTACTGCTTTACACTGAAAAAATCAAATGAAAGCAGATTCGAACTGTCGCATCGTTGCAGTTGGCGACGTAGAGAGAGCAAAGCATCAGTTGCAGTGCATGATAAAAGTCTAGCGCTCTCTCTTTGAACGCAGCGCAGCGACTGAGAGCAGAGAGCAACAGCCGATCAGATGCTTCGTGAGCGAACAAGCAACCGAAGAGGCGCATCGTAAGAGAGCAAGCCGCTGAGTGGGCTATAAATAGAACACGCGTATTCTGTCTCTCGCTCTGTACGTGTGTCGACTGCGACGCTGGCAGAATTATGAGCTGGGATCAGTGTTGCCAACTCTTTAAGACATGAAAAAGCCAAAATAGCATTTGAAAAAAGGCGGAAAATACCTAAAAAAAAAATTTGTTGATAGCTAAAAAAAACGCTAGAGTAAAGGAACGATATTTTTATTGATTTAATCCAGTGTTTTTGGAATATTTTGATGCAAAAAAATTCTTCAAACAATTCTAGGAGTGAATGAAAAAAAAAAATTGGAAAGATCTCTACGCTAATATTTTTTATAACTTTTAAAAATTTGCTAAAAATTACTATTTTTACCCCTTTTTCCTCCTTCTCATACAAAAAGTGGCTTTTAAGCAATTTTCAAAAAATCATAAAATATACTAGCAAATTATTTTTCATATTTTTTACAATCACTCTTAGAAATGTTTTAAGATTTTTTTTACATCAAAATATTTTTTTATTGGGACCGAGAAAATAAGTTAAAAAATACACTTTTACAAAAAAATTAAGAAACTTTCCATGGGTACTTAATGGGTTAAGGAAATTTTAGCATCATTCAAACGGAATTTAAATGAATAGATGATTAAATTAAGATATCTGCATCCAATCTTTTTTTTTATAAAAAATTTTGACAAAGTTGGGGGTACGAAGACATTAGTGGACCACTGTGTATATTTTACGGATTTTCACCGATCGATTCATAAATTGTGACTAGATTCAATTGATTTCATAGTTAAAAACGACAAAATTTAATGCTCTTTTGGCTTATCGATGTTTTTGTGCCATTCAAATGAAAAAAATACTACAAAGTGTTTAAGTGTGGCATCGTAAAACATAAAAATATATGAATTTACCAGATGTTTTCAGAAAGCTAAAATTATTTTTGAAGTAGCTAAAATTCCCGCTACCCGCTGTTTTACAATTTATCCCGCAATCGCCAGTTGCAACCCACTAAATCTGTCGGGAAAATAGCTAAATTGGCAACACTGGCTGGGATAGGCTTTAGGTATTTTGAGGACCATTGAGAGTATGCGTAATGCGTGCACGTAAATCAGCGACACTTTCGCAAACGCCTCCGCACAACGCGAACGCACAACGCGAACGCACTTACATCCAATTGCACAACCTCAATGCGATTCATTACCACACCACCCCACCCCATCCCACCTCGCTACCCACTCGAACTACCACTCATGAATTGCATACAGTGAGGCCAATAGTCATGTACTTCAGACATCAAATCTCACATTTCAAATCAGAGGATGCTTAACTAAAAATTTTAATTTTCGATTACGGTTGCGCTAAATCTAAAAAAAATCCTCTTAACGAGATAAAAGTCTAGTGACGAAAACATTTTCATAAAGGGCGCTTCAGACGAGCACTTTTTCACCGACACTTTTTGTCGAAAAGAGATTTTTTTGTGTCCGTGTCGCTCACTATCGCTCACCGATGGAATAGAACGTGTTCTATTTCCATCGGTGAGCATCGGTTTTTCACCGACGCTTTGAAATTTTGTGTGGTTACACGACACGGACAGCTTTTTGACAAAAAGTGTCGGTGAAAAAGTGCCCGTCTGAAGCGCCCTTAAGCAAAAATTTCAAATATCCATTTTTGTGACGAATAATATTAAGTTTTACACATAAAATCACTCGGCATTGCGCAAAAAAGTAATATTTATTAGCTATTAAGCTATTAATTTATATGTACAACTCAATATTATTCGTCACAAAATTGGATATCAGAATTTTTGGGGTATGAAAATGTTTTCGTCACCAGGCTTTTACCTCGTAAAGATGATTTTTTTGTAAGATCATAATTCAAACTTAATATTAGTACAGTCATACATATTTCTCGCCGTGCACTTCTTGCTGCCCCAGTTCCTTCATTTTGCCTTTGAACGCCTTTTCTGCCGTTTCTGGCATTCATTTTGTTGCATCGTTTGGGGCGTGCAACCGAGACGAGACGAGGCGCCACAAAAGCAGCCAAATAGCTGACATTGTTCAAGTCAAAGCCAGCTGCACTACAAAACGTTAACATGGCCATAACAAACTGCCAAGTGGGATGGAGATACCATAGAAAATACACCGTGGAAACAGCTGGAAAACTGAAAACTTTATATTATATATATACCCTGGGCGGGTATATTAAGTTTGTTCAAAGTATGTAACGGGGCAGACCTCAAAAAGCATACACTCAACAATAAAACTATGCGAACACACATTTTTTTAACTTTAACAGCTATTGTAAGTCAGGTCTTCAAAATAAAAAAATATATTTTGAAAGGTCGTTTGAATTCCGTTTGAATGATGCAAAACTTTCCTTAATCCATTTGGTACCCATTCGAATATTCGAATTTTTGTGAACGTTTACATTTAAAACTTTTATCCTCGATTGAATCTTGAATCAATTCTAATTATTTTAAAAAATATTTTTGCTAGTATTTTTTTTTATAATTTTTTGAAAATCCTAAAAATGTCTACTTTTCGCACAAAAAGTGGCTTTTTAGCAATTTTCAAAAAATTATAAAAAATACTAGCAAAAATACTGCATTTCCCAGGGGTAACTAAAAGGGTTTGTTAGTTGTCGTGGGGTCGTGGGTTCGATTCCTGCTTTGGTCAACCAATTTTTATCGTTAATTTAATTGTTTTTACTTTAAGTACATTTTTAAAATTTATAGAAATCATGCAAATTGGTTAAAATCACTTATTTATGTATGTATATCCAAAATATTGCAATGATATCATATTTTATTTATTCATGACTGTTATAAAAAAGAAAAATATGTACAATTTGTGAACACCTGAAAAAAGATAAGCCCAGGCATATTTTTGAAATTTTTAAATTGCAAAAATGAATTAAATAATTAAAAAAAAAAAAAATTTAAATTTTAGACAAATTTCAAAAATGTTATAAAAACTTAAAAATTTTGAATTATGTGAAGAATTTAGAAAAATGTTAACAAAATGTTTAAATATTTAAAATATTTACATTTTTGTAAAGCATTTTAAATTCGAAAATGAATTATAAATAAAATAGAAACATTTAAAGTGTTCACATTTTTGAGAAAGATTTAAAATTTGTATTTTGTAGAGTGTACATCCTTTACACACACACACACACTCACACACACACAGTAACACTAACACAAGTGTTATTCAAGCGCAACATTTCCTTCTAGATGCACGCGAAAAGATGCAAAGAAAAGTGCATTCGAGCGTCATTCATTCATCCATCCTCATTCTGAGTCTCTTCCTCATTTTCATGCTGTCATTCTCAGTTATACCATCCTCTCATTCTCATTCTCAGCCTCAGCCTCCTTCTCATTGTTGTTGTTGTTGCTGCAGTTGCGATCTTGTCGCTATATTTATAATAAATATGCACTGGCTGCGTTCAGTCAACCAGTCATTCATTTATTCATTCACTCAGACACTCACTCACCCACACACACACTCACTTTATTCACACACACACACACACTCGTTCGTATTCATTCATTCAGTGCAAATGGCGCTGCTTTGTTGGTCGCTCATTTTGGGTTCAGTTAACTAATGTTTGTAGCCTGAACCTTGAGCATAAATATGTATATGTATATGTAAATATGTATATAAAACACACACACACACACACAATTTTAGACATGGGTAAGAGACGTCATCGACTTGTCAGCAAGGAAAGAAAAACATTGACACCCAAATAGATGAAAAATCTTGGCCACAAAGCATACAAACTATATACAACATATTGATAGTAATGCAGGCAAGAGTAATCTGTACAATAAATAATGTACACAGAAAAAAAAATGCCATTCTAAAATCAAGTATAAAATACTTAATTTAAGCTCGCATTTTTAAAGTATGTATTCCGGATTAAGCTGAATAATCAAGCCTGTATCGGGATTAAAATGGGAAAATACACATTTGCTGAGCGCGAGAGGAAAATTCTCTCTCGGCCTCTCTCATTTCAACCGGTCCGGTGGCTCGATGGTTAGAGTCGCCGACTCCAGTTTGAAAAAAATCTGGGTTCGATTCCTCCCGTCAGTTAAAAAAAAAATTGGAAAAAATAAAAACATTTAAAAAAATTTTTAAAAAAATATTTATTAAAAAAAATGTTTAAAAAAAATGTTTAAAAAAATCTTAAAAAAAAGATTAAAAAAAAACCTTTAAAAAAAATCATCTTAAAAAAAAATTTAAAAAAAAAAAGCTTAAATGTAAGGAAAAACATTATAATGAATTAAAATTTTTTACCCTGATTTTAGAATTTCAGGATTGAATTCGGGATTGAAAAAATCAAGTATTTCATACTTGGTTTAAGAAAATCCGAGATAACCCCACTTCTGACATAGTTTCGGATTGAATTCGGGCTAAATATCCCGGATTTTTTTTCTGTGTATGGGCGATTCTCCAATGTCGAATGCGACATAAAAAACATATGCCAGTCATCATAATCACAAAATTTTAAATCATGATTGCTAATCACTGCCGTTCACCAGAAAAATCATGCAAATTTCATTCATTCATTCCTGTATAGTTCACAGTTTCTGTTTTAGGCAATTTGTTTTGAAGCCTACTTTGATGAGCTAACATATTGAATTCCTCACATTAGGGCAGACCAAAATGCCAAAGAAGCTCATAATTCTGCCAGCGCCGCAGCCAGCACAAGAGCAGAGAGACAGAATACGCGTGTTCTATTTATAGCACACTCGTCGGCTTGCTCTCTTATGATGCGCCCCTCCGGTTGCTTGTGCTCTCACGAAGCATCTGATCTGCTGCTGCTCTCTGCTCTCAGTCGCTGCGCTGCGTTCAGTGAGAGAGCGCTGGACTTTTGTCATGCACTGCAACCGATGCTTTGCTCTGTTTACGTCGCCAACTGTAACGAAGCGACAGTTCGAATCTGCTTTCATTTCATTTTTTCAGTGTAAAGCAGTGAAACGTTTCGTTGACTTCGCAATGTTTGATTGTGTGAGTTTGAACAGCACTGACTTAAAGCGACTCATGCCTCTGTCTGTACTTTCTTGCATGTGTGTGTGTGTGTGTGTGTGTGTCTTTAGTGCGCCTTTTTGTTATATAATAGAAAATCCTTAATAACATTTTCTTTACAATTGTGCACAGTCGTCAAGTAAGATGTCGAGTTGAAAAGAGTGAGAGAGATAGAGAGATAGAAGGAGTGCAAGTGAGAGGTGGCTAGTAAAGAGGATAAGATTTGTTCTAGAACAACATACACACACACACACACACAGATACACACACTCACACACACAAGTCTTTTTACAAGTTTTTCGCCTCTTGAGTCGCCATCGTCACTCGCTCGTAAACATTTCACGCTTTGCCAAGCAATAAGTTTTCTATTTCTATTTTTCACTTTTTACCTCTCTCTCCCTCTCTGTCTCTGTCTCTTTCTACCTCTCTCTCTCTCTCTCTCTTTCGACATTTCGCACTGTTTGCTCTGTCAGTTTACTGTATTTGTTTTTAGCCAGGCCAGGACTTTTGGCTTCTGCTCCAGGTGCTGGTCAAGCTTAAAAAAAAGCCAAAAAAAAATAGAAAAAAATAGAAAAAATATAGCTAAAACCAACAACAAACAAGCCAAAAGGGGTGAAAGTCAAATTCCATGGCAACTGATGCTTAAACGCATTTGTATAACCGGAACAAGGATGTTGCTAACTTGGTTATGGCTATGGTTATGGCCATGTCTGCCTGACCCGAAACGAGTACTCGTACACTGAAAAAAAACACTACCTTCTTAAATCAACGAACATTCATCTTAAATATTTTGTTCTTGAAATACGAATATTTTAAGACCATATTACTAAAACTCAGAATTTTAATCTTGAAAATCGTAAGTTCTTAATTCTCAAATTTAAATATTTTTTTAGTTTTACTAAAACTAAGAATATTATTCTAAAAAATCTTAAGTTCTTAATGTAAGAATACAAATCTTAGATCTTAGATCTTTTTCTCTTAAAATAAGAACAAAAATCTTAAAGTTTTGTCACTTTTTGAGACTTATAATTCACAACTGGTTCTGGCGACAAGTTTAACTAAAATTACTTCATTCTTCTTAAAATTTTAAGAAACTTATACTTTATTTGAGATTTTTTGTCTTAAGTATTCAAAACTTAAGAACATATAATCTTAAAAAAATAATATGTTTTATTCTTATTTTGTGGTCTAGAAAATATAAGAATTTATGATCTTAAAAATAAGAACTTGGTCCTAATTGAAATGTTCCTAGAATCAAGATGTGTTTTCTTACTTCAAGATTTTCATGTTCTCGACGCATTTTTTAGACAAAAGTTCTTAGTTCTGAGACCAAAATCTTGATTCAAGATTCTTTTTTTCTCTCAGTGTAACACACACACACACACACACACTCACACTCACACACTCAGAGTTGAGTCTTAAGTGAATGTTGGTCCGCTGAATGTTGATTTACTTGCGACGCAATGCAGTTGTTTGTCTAATGAATCAAGTGAGTGTGAGTGTGAGTGTGAGTGTGGGTGTGAGTGTGAGTGTATTCACTGATGTGTATTCACTCATGCTTTTATATTTTGCGTATTTAAGTTGAACAGTGAACTTCGACTTAATTTGAACATTTTTCGTGGAATGAATGAAATGTATGCAAACGAATATTGTGAATGCACTCACTCAATTGAATGCTTGCCAGCTATTTTAATTGAATACCTACACTCATGAATTCATAACAATTTTAAAACAAACAAATTAAAAAATCAAATGCATTCACATTAAAATACGAATACATAAAAAAAAATGTATTCGTACCAATGAGTACTCACATTTTCATTAACTTGCATCACTCGCACATTTTTCAATACGTATACTCACAAATTATTGATTAAGCTCATAAATAGATTCACATGCTGAATGAATACACTCGTGAATACACTAATTAGCTTGACATGCTAACATGCTAAATATTTGAAATTCACTCATGAACATATTATTGTATTCATTTTTGAGAATTGAATATACTCATAAATACATTGACATGAGAAATGAATGCACTCATGAATACGCCTATATAAGTCGGTTATTAACTTATATTCAAAATAAATTTAATATTATGTGTCTATGAGTATACACTCATGAGTACACTCACAAAACAAATGAATGTACTCATGAATACGTTTAGATTTGCCTTGATTTTTCTTCAAACAGCTTGGATAAGCTGTAAATTCAATTTATGAGTGCACTCACATATTAGAAATGAATATTGATTTATCAAACCTCGTTTTTTTTTTGCTATTCAAAACTTCGGAGCTTATCAAAATTCGAGTGTAGTCGAGTGCTCCCAACTATAGGATACTCATTACCTATTTAAAAAAAAAAAAAAAATTTTTTGCATACCTTGAGGCACTTACATTACTTAAAGCCTTAAATCAGACATTACTATCGTTCTATTTGTCCGATCTTGTTGCGATTTAGTGGAATATTAGCTTATAATAATAGATTATGTCCAGGACCAGTACGCAGCTCGTACAGCACGTGAGCTGCGTACTATGCAATATAAATCAAGCTAAATGTGCGCTTAATTTAAGCCTAAAATAGCCAAAAACTGGATGAAGAAACCACAACAGCCAGAATCGAGAGAGTCGCAATCTCTCAATTGGCATCTCGATGCCTCGCCACAAATGAGGGGCATGTGTTATGTGGCATGTGGCATGCTGCATGTGGCATGAAACGAGGTTGCCACTCAATAGCCGCCTCAATAATCCTGTCCTGTCATTGTTCGCCGTCATTAGGCGATAAATTGACCTTCACGCATGCTGCGATTGCGTTTCCGAGTGGAGTGGATTGGATTGGGGAGACTACACTCGGAAAAATCTGGACCATTCGAAAGTTCAGGCATTGCAAATAAGAGTTATCGAATTGATGTAACAGAAACATTGCGAAAACATTGCATTAACGTGATTTTTGGGACGGACTATCGAGGAACAGAACACATTTTCATTTCAAATCTTTATCTTTTCAAATATTTTCAACTTTTAATCGGGGACTTTTAATCAGGAACTGTTATGAATGCTTATTTCAACTAATCGAAATCAATGTGAAGGAAATATGCTACAGTTAAAATTTGTTGGTATTTTTATGATTTCTGGTATATTTTTCGTATTTTTAGTATCAATTGGTATTTTGTTTATCAATTATTCCTTCATACATATATTATTGCAACAGAATATAAAAGAAAACTTAAATATGATAGAAAAAGTCGGATCCTTAAATTCGTCCTTAAAGAACCTATGAAAAAAGAACATATAAAAGTTACGGAACAACTTTTATTTGTAACTTTTAAAATAAAAATAAAAAAAAAACTCTTATTTTTAATTTTTATTGAAAAAATCTGAAATACGTGTTATTTCTCAACTTTTATTAAAAAAATGAATTTTAACGATTTTTTTTGACGTTTTAAATAAAAATTAAGAATAATTGTTATTTCGTAACTTTAAAATAAAAATTTGAACAAATTGTTAATTTGCAATTTTTAATTTAAAACTTATAAAAGTTCAAAAATTGAAAACCCAAAATACGAAACACGAAAGGTTTCTATTTACAAATGGGAAGATTTCTTAGAAATCGAATTTGTCAAAGATTACGTAGATATTGACATCGACTTGGTCGACAAATTTGTGAATTGACTCGATCTAATATTCGTGCCTGATTTTATACCGTTCCGTTCTTACAATTTTGTACTATTTTTTTTTTTAAATTATGTCTGTTTACGTTTTCTTTAAGTTTTTTCATGCATGCGTCTTACAATTCTCAACTGGTTCCAATCGCACAAAGTTGACATGATAAAAATAACGTTTCTTGTCGCAATTTTGTTTGTTATTAAACTATTTTAATTGAGCAACGAGAATAAACCCCAAAAAGTTCCTTTAAAGTATTCCAGCAAAATGTTTGTTTCAGATTTCCAAAGATTGCGCAAATGGGAACTTGAATTCAGATTTTTGTTCCCATTTTTGAGAAATTCCGAGCTCATTTAGCTTTTTTGAGATCGTTTTGTACTTGATTTTGAATAAAATCTGTTAAATTTCGATTAGAATTACATATCAATTAGATTATTTTTGGAAATAATCGTAGTGACTATATAATTGACTGTTGAAAATTTGTGATTGCATAATGATTACGATTACAAAAAATCAGAAATAATTGAAAATTATTACAATCATTAAAAAATAATCAAAAATAATAAAAAATAATCTTTTTGAGTATTCGGATTATTTTTGATTTTTTTCTGATTATTTCTGATTATTTTTGATTATTTCTGATTATTTATGACTATTTACTAAAAATCCATTTATTTTAAATTATCACAATCAAAGTAGCCAAAATAAATAGAAAAAATCAAAAATATATTTGATTATTTTTGATTTTTTGTGATTATTTTTGAATAATTGTAATAATTTTAGATTATTTCTGATTTTTTGAAATCGTAATCATTAAATAATTGGGCAAAATCGAAAATAGTCGTAATTTAATCATTAGTTCGACTTTTAAACAAAAATAATCTAACTACTAATGATTATGATTACTAATCAGTATTTAACAGGTATGGTTTGAAAATTCTCAGTCTAAGTACAGAAATCTTGAGTTTTTTGCGCTGAGTGTAGTGATGATTCGTGGGTGTTTTTCTTGTTGGTCGTTGATTGCTTGCTGCATATAAGCCGGGCCACTTGTATCTAAATATACACACACACATACACACACACACACACATACACACACACACACACACACACACACACACACACACACACACACACAACAACTTGAGCTTGTGCCACAATTCCATTTCCACATTTTGTGGGCATTCTCAAAACGTCATACATATGTATGTGTGAATGTGTGTGTGCGTGGGTGTATTCAAACTATCACAATATGCTTTGAATGTTAAATCCTTGCCGTGCCTTTGCCTAATGCTTATTTCATAATCTACCTGTTATTGACCTCATTTTCTATTTACCGTACATACATACAAACATACAAACATATATACATACATACATACATACACTCATGCATTGAATTTGTTTACATATATTCATTTAGCATTCAGTTAACCAAAGACTCGTCAGTCATAACTAAAGATTCATATTTAAAACTCATACACATATAGATTTTCAAGTGAATTTTTCGAGTACTCGTCTCTGTGAGTATATGAGTACTCAACACTAAGTGAATCATTTAGTTCACCGAGTTTTTTTTTGCCGATTTCACTTCAATTATTTCCCTCGACAAAATAATATATGTACTTTAATAAAATATTACGATATTTCAATTGTTAAATTTTTCAAATTTTCAAGCGAAATCGTTTACTGGAATCTCTGTTAAATCTTCTATCGATTAATGCGAGTCACAGCAAAAAATAAATGAAACCTTTGAAATGATCAATTATTTAGAAAATGTATTGCTTCATTTTCAATAGAGCTTGCATTTTTGGAGTTTTTAATGCGAATTTATTTACTGGAATCTCTTGAAAATCTTCTATCTATAAATGCGGCTTACAAAACGAAAATCAATGAAACCTTTTCAGTTTTCAAAAGCATTTGGATTTTGATAATTTGTTTTTAATTGAGTTTGAGTTTTTAGCGTTTTCAAAGCGAAATCATTTGCTGAAATCGACTGAAAACCTGTTCTCGATTCATGCACTTCAGTTGAAATCCTACAAAAATTTTCAAAGGTATTTTTTGTTAATTTTTTTAATTTTTTGTCTTCTGCTATAAAAATTTCAATTCTGATTTTTGAAGCTTGAATTTTTGGAGTTTTTAGCGCAAAATTGTTTACTGGAAATTCTTGAAAAATCTTCTATCAATAAATGCGGTTTACAAAACAAAAAATAACTGGTAAACTTTTTAAATTTTCAATTGTTTCAAGGTTTTAATGCTTCATTTTTAAATGAGTTTGCATTATTGGAGTTTTTAAAGCGAAATCATTTGCTGGAATCGACTGAAAACCTGTTCTCGACTAATGCACTTCCTTTCCTGAAACCTTTCAAAAATCAATAAAAACCTTTAAAATTTTCAAAATTATTTGGATTTTGATAATTTATTTTCAATTGAGTTTGAATTTTTGCAGTTTTTAATGCGAAATCATTTACTGGAATCGACTTAAAACCTGTTCTCCATTAATGCACTTCAGTTGAAACCAGGGATTAAAACCCTAACCGAAACCGTAACCTTTAACCGGTAAATACCGATTGAAATTTTTCATTTGACCGAAACCATAAAACCGAAACTCTGTAAACCGATATAACCGTTTAGTAACTGTTCCTGGGATTACCTGTAGTTTTAGATATTATTAATGAATAACGCCAATCCGGCTCGCGCTTCTTAATATCTTTCTGTCGATGATCCCACAAGTAAATCTCGTCTGTATATCGTTTTTAATTTATTTATACTTAACAAATAAAAATACAATACACATATTTCGCGACTGTCGATGTCGCTATATTTTTTGATGTTTTCTCTTCAAGATTTTGACAATAAGTGCGGCAATATTCATAGGGCTGCCAACTTGTTACGAAATAAAAAATATACTAATTCTTGCCGAGTAATAGTGTTTTACAGCACTGTGATTATCGATTAATATTCAAATAATGATTTTAAACGTATAAAGTAATTTCTTACGCAACAGTAACTGTTTCATTTAAAAGTGTTAATTTCGGTTCTTTATACATCCAAAAAAATAAAATAAAAACTTTTTTTCAATTTTTATTTCCAATTTTGAAAGTTGAAAAAAGTTTTGTTTTTCATTGTAATTTTAAAAATTGCAAATAAGAGTTATGGTGTAGCTTTTAAATACTATTTTAAAAGCATGATTTATTTTCAATTTTTATTATAAAATTTTAAAAAACAAGCTAAAAATAATCTAAGACGAAACATTTTGAACTGTTTAGATTTTTTCTGACTCTGATATTTTGTTATTAGTTTTGTATTTTATTTTTGATTTTCTTTTATGTTTTCTTTTTTAATTTTAATTTTATTGTTTTACTTTGAATTTTTATTTGTGATATTCATTATCGAATTTTCATAGCACTAAATAAGCGCAAATAAAATTAATTTGTTACATGAAATATTAAAATTGTTAAAATGTAACTAAACTAAGAACATCAAACTGAAGAATATGTGAAAAAAAAGGTGTGAATGAAATATTAAGAAAGTAATGCCTATTTAATTATTATTATTATATTATTATTATTATAATTTTATTTTTGAAAATAAACTTTATTATTTGTGAACCGAAACCTTACCGGTATTTCAAAACCGATACATACAAAAACCGGTTCACCGTTACGAAACCTTTATTCAAAGATTTTGCGTAACAGATAACCGAAATCCTAAATGCGAAAATAACCCAAACCGTAACTGAAACCGATATTCGTTTCGGTTTTAATCCCTGGTTGAAACCTTTCAACAAATTTCAAAGGTATTTTGTGTTCAATTTAGTTTGCCATGAAAATTTCAATTCTGATTTTCAATTAACTTTTTGCCAAGAATCGCAAAATGCCTGATGAAGTTAAGAGACTTAATGCCTTTGGTTTTTGAAGCTAGATTAATTTGAAGTTCATTTTGTGGAAGATGTGGAAGGAATTGGATGCGATTTAATGCAATGAAAACTGGCGTGACCATATGCTCTGGATATTCAGAATAAGTGTGTGTGTATGTGTGTGTGTGGGTGTGTATAGATGTGTGTAGGTGTGTGTAGATGTGTGTAGGTGTGTGTGTGTGTGCCTCTATTGTTGAACAAGACTCGATTGCAACAATTACAACAACAATGCCTCTCGCCTCTCTCTGTCATTCGCCCATTTGCAGCAAATGTCGAGAAGTTGCGCACGGTAAGAGTATGAATGTGTGTGTGTGTGTAAGTTTATTGTTCACACACACACGCATACACACACTCACACAGTTCAGTGTGCGTGTTCAATGGCAAATACACAATGGAGCCAACCAAGTACCGTTACATTCCCCTTTCCGTTCCTTTCCCTTTCCCTTACCCTTTCCCTTGCCCATTCATGTTGAAATTGCAATGTGCAACAGCCGTGTCCTCATCTCTGTCAGACCTTTACACATTTCTCTCTCTTTCTCTCCCTCTCTCTCATTCTCCACAAATCCCAGTCCACAATTTTTCTCTTTATGTCATTTTTCACCTTTTTAGTCCATTTTTAATGACTAATTTCACTTTTCGTAGTTAAATCCTTTTTTGCCTGTTCTCAAAATTGAATTCGCCATTTCTCCATTTTTAAGTGTGTTCAACAAATCTCTATAAATATTTTCAGTTATTCTTAAATGTCAGCGATTTAAATTTATGGATTTTAATTTTCTATAAATTGAAAATTCAATAAATTTTATATTTTATTTAACTATTTTTCAAGTAAAAAAATTTGACTGACACACACTTTTTCAATTTAAACAAAATAATTAATTTTGCGTTTGTTTCTTATGTGATTAAGAAAATAATTCCAAATTTAGTTGTTTTTTTTTGCATTTTTTTTATTTAGAATAATTGAATTTCATTGCATATTTTTACATTTGCTTTGGCCAGTTTTGAGATATGTAGAACACGTCTTTAATTGCACATTCTACACAAAATGTGTTGCATAGTTTTAGGAGATGATGAACACGC
>JBAMBL010000676.1:0-145764 GCA_037043405.1 Drosophila subquinaria
GATATGCGCTGATTATTCGGAGTGCGCTCGTTCTCTGCATCGCCAGGAGTTGGTTTGCTTTGTACTTTGTGGTCAAAGCGTCTGCCCATATCTCACAACCGTATAGGAGGATAGCGTTGATTATCTCCATAAGAAGCTTCCGCCGGCATTGTACAGGTCCTCCAACATTTGCCATAAGTCGGCTTAGCGATCGTATGGCGGTGGAGCTCTTTGTCATCGCATGTCTTAATTGCGCTTGGAAAGTTAGCTTTGAGTCAAGCAACATTCCCAAGTATTTTATCGCCTTCTGTGTTCTGACAAGACTCTCGTTTAACCTCATGTCCACTTCCGTTGGAATTTGGCGTCTCGTTATTAGTAGAAGCTCTGTTTTTTCCGTTGCGAGTTTTAGTCCGCGAGAGTCCAGCCAGCTCTTCACACGGATCATCACCTGCGTAAGCTTGCGTTGTGCATAATCTGTGTTGCGCGCTGTAATAACTGCTGCTATGTCGTCAGCGTATCCTACGAGGAACGTGTCCTCTGGCATCTCTATGCGGAGGACCTCGTCATAGGCTATATTCCACAGATCTGGTCCTAGGATAGATCCTTGAGCGGCTCCGGCTGTGACTTGGATACATTTCTCGCCTGCATTGGTAGGGTACACTAGCTTTCGGTTTTCGAGATAGCTGTGTATTATGCGCATCAGATATCCTGGTGTTTGGAAACGATTTTGGAGGGCCTCAATCATTTCTGCCCACCTAACGCTGTTAAAAGCATTTTTCACGTCCAGCGTAGCCAGGAGGACTATTGGGCGGGAGTGATGATTGCCTTGATGGCTTGCGAGCGCTGCTTGTGTGACCTCTTGAATTGCTCCAATTGTAGATCTGCCTGGTCTAAAGCCGAACTGTCTCGGAGAGAGTCCTCCAGCATTTTCGACTGCAGCTGCCAAGCGGGGCTTAATAAGCTTCTCTAAAAGCTTTCCGGCTGTGTCTAGCATACAAAGCGGTCGATAAGCTGACGGAGTTTCGGGATCACCCTTACCCTTGCTTATCAGGACCAACCGTTGTACCTTCCATGGCTCGGGGAAAGTGCCAGTCCGTATGCACGCGTTATACATCTCCAACAGCTGTTCGGGTCGGCTTTCTGCGATAGCTTTGAGCACTTCTGCCGGGACTCTGTCGGGACCTGGGGCTTTCCCGTTCTTTAAGCTTTTTGCCGCTATCACAAGCTCATTCTCAGTGAATAGCTCCACTAGACTACCGCTTGTTGCTTCCATTGAGCGCGCAGAGGATCTGACCTGGTGGGTGGGAAAAAGCGTGTGAACAATGTTGTCCATTTTTTCCGCCTCCAGGCTAGGAAGTCCGCTTCTTGCCTTGAGCTTTTTCATGACGATTTTATATCCTAGGCCCCAGGGGTCGGTGTTAATATCGTCACAGAGTGCTTTCCATTTTGCTAGTTTGCTCTTCCGAATGGCCATATTTAACTCCTTTTTTGCCCTTCTGTTCTGTGCATCTTCTTCGGTAAAGTTCCCTCGTCGTCTTGCTCTAGTTAGTCGGCGTCGGCACCTTAGACAGTTTTCCCTTAGGGTGCTTATTTCCTCTGTCCACCAGTAAACCTCTTGGCCCTCTCTATGTCTGTTTCCCGTCATAGGCATTGCGACTTTACAGGCTCCTTTGATCATTGCCATGATTTTGTTGACTGTAGCCTCAGCAGTTTCCGTAGGCTGGGCTATGCCGGCTCTCCTGTCAAATTCGGCGATCAATGCTGCCTTGTTCAAGCGTCGGACATTCCACCTTTGGTTCTGACGCTGGATATTTCCTGCGCGCCTGATTTGGTTCTCGTTTACTTCAAAAGAGACATATTGGTGGTCGCTACCTGTGTAGATGTCAAGGACTTTCCAGTTTAAAATCCTACATGCTAGGTTTTCTGACACCAGCGTTATGTCAGGGACCGTGCCTTCGCATCCGATTCGACTGAAGGTTGGAGCTGTACCGACGTTTGCGACTATTAGCCCGAGTCTGGCGGCCATGTTAACGACCCTCCGACCTCTGGAGTTTGTTACTGGCATCCCCCATTCTTCTGCTCTTGAATTAAAATCGCCCGCTATTATGCACTTTCCTTGTATTTGCGAGGCAGTGTCTTCTATCGCGTGCAATTTGTTTTCAAATGTCTGGATGTCATCGCTCGGTGTTAGATAGCAACTGAATATGTGGTAATCGTTTACTTTTAAAGAGACAAAGCATTCCCCTCGTCGCTCGTTCGAGTATCGAATACCGCTTCTGTTTGGTACCCAGATAGCGGCAGTTTTGGTGGAGTCCTCCAACCATAAGCCGTCCTCTCTTCCCTTCTGATACTGTTCACTGATTATCACTAGATCAGCTTGCTGTTCTAAGACAATTTGTGACAGTAGTGCGTCCGCCGTTTTGCTTCTATGTAGATTGGCTTGAATGACTCTCATAATTTGGTTTTCCTGACCCTGACCGCGCAGTTATTCGAGCCCGGAAAGTGGTTGAGCTCTTTTAGGTTCTCGTGAGCACATAAACAACACCGTGGACGTTTGGTGCAGCCTTTCATCTTATGACCACTTTCTCCACATCTAATGCACAGGTCTCTTCGGTCAGGTCCTGAACACTCGCTCTGGACGTGGTTGATACCGAAACACTTGAAGCAGCGTATGATGTCTTCTGAGCGTTTAACTCGGCATCGAGTCCAACCGATTTTAATTCTGGACTCCTTCAGAACTTTTCCAGCATCTTCTTCAGAGAGGACAATGAAGGCTCGGCGTTGCTCCAGGCTGTTCGTGCCTGTCATGCTAACCCTTATTTCATCGGCAGGGCAGCTCGTTAACTCTGCTATTGCCGCTTTGACTTCCGATTCCTCAGTAAGACTGTCTAGATCTCGGATTTCGATCTTGACGGTTGGGCTGAGTACCTTTACAGTTGCCGCTTCCTTGAGTAATCCTTTGATAGCGTCGCACAGCTTTTGTGTTTTGCTACCCTTGGACAATTCCAGTAGCATGTCGCCTGTTCTGGTTTTACGGATAGAGCAGATATCGCTTTCACTGTCCTCTGGCTTGACCGTCCTACGCAAATCACTGAGAACTTCGGCGTAGCTTTTGCCTTCAGCTGGCTTAATTAAGACGGCATCTGGGCGAGCACGTGTCCTTGTTCTGGCCGCTCCATTCCCGACTTTTTCTGCCTTTTTATTTTGGTTAGCTGTGGTGTCCTTGTCTCGCTTTTGCGCTGCCTTTTTTCGAGTGACTACTTGAAAATCTGTTTTATTAGCGGCGTTCTTCGGCTTTTTGTTTGAGTCCTGCACTGCTGGGCTGGTAGCGATTCTTTTTTGTAACACTGATGTCGGTGTAGCGTCTACGTCTTCTGATTGTATTGCTCTTTTCTGTTTCTTGCGTAGGTCTTCTGTTCTCTCCTTTTCTGCACTTTTCCAGCTGTTTCTGTAGCTTGCGATTACGTCGAGGAGTTCGCTTAACTCAGACGCACCGTCCTTAACATCCATACTTATGTTTCTCTGCTTGAGCATGGCCAGCTTCATTTTGCGCAGCACGGCTTTGCATTGTAGCAGGGATTCTTCCTCTAGCGCTCTCATTTTGAGTATTAGTTCCTGTCTAGGGGAACTATGCTCTTGGATAACACTCTGTTGTGTATGAGGTGTCTCTAATGGCGGGGCACATGCAGCCGGAGTCGTCGCACTAAGTGGTGGTTCTCTGTCATTACAGTTTGTTACCCTCTGGGTCAGCTCATTCACCCTGTCCACGTGGGCCTCTTCATTATTGCCTTGTACGGGCGTATTGACCGGCGATCTTGCGGTCACTCCACTCTTCCGAAATACGTTGGGTACTTCTCTCATCTCAGGTGTTTGGTTAATTATGTTCATGCTATATGGGTCCAAACTTTAAGCCGCTATCTCCTCGCATATGAACAGTTGTCCTTGATGTCCCCATGGGTCCCTATGCAAGCAGTGAGGTTCATGCGGGGGTTGACACAAGGCCTTATGAGCGCTTGTGTTCAGAGCCAGGACGGACACTAAGCAGGAGTTCACTCAACTGCACCTGAACAGCCGACTTAACGGTGATGCGATTTGAACGTACTTAAATACTCGCCAAGTTTTAATAGGATAATGATAATGATAATGATAATGATAATGATAATGATAATGATAATGATAACACATAATGATGACACTAAACACGAATAACATCAAGTTGAGCTCTCATTTTGTTGTCACTGTTGCTTTGACTTTTTGCCTGTGCCCCTTTCAAAGGACACATAAGAGTAGAGCTCTTGAAAAACAACACACACACACACACACACTCACATACTTACATGAGTGTGCGACAGGTAAAAATATAAATCCGCAGCTTTTGTGTGCGTCAACAACATTTTTAACATTCTAATTAGTCTTTTGTAAGATTCATTATCATAATTGTAATTAACAACAAACACAACGCGCACAACAGCAGAGCAGTATGGAGAGGGAGTGTAGAGGGAGAGGGAGATGGGAGGAAGAGGAAGAGTGAGAGGGAGAGGCAGAGGGGGCACAAGGGCTTGGCATATTCGTGTTGGCGGCCATGTCAACAAATACGATTCGCAAAGGACACAAAAAGGCGTAAGAGAAGACAAAAAGCACAAACACATCGACTGTTGCCTCTCTCTCTTTCTCATGCTCTCTGTCTCTGTCTCTGCCTACCTGTGCTCTGCCTGTTGTGGCTGTCTAATCCCAGCCAGCTTTGCTCTTGGTTAAGCCCCAGTTCCATGGCCGTAACGTTGGCTAACAAATCACATTAATCCGTTGATTGCATTGACTTTGGACTTGCAATTAGCTTGAAGCTGCATTTCGTGCTTGCTTTAAACTGGGCCTAATCATCGTTTAAGCCATCTTCAAAGTTAATTTAAGAAATACTCGCTCTTTAAACTACGCTCAATAATCGTTTTAGTCACAATCAAAGTCAGTCAAATTCATAGATCTTTTAATGAATATTTAACTTAAGTGATTTTCTCTAATTTCTGTACAAATAGAGTTGCCATATCGGTTGACGATTATTCAAAATGTCATTCCTAGGCATTACCAATATTTAGTTCAGTTATGACCCTAACATTCAGCAGAGTTAAAGTTCAGAGCTGCCATATCGCTAAAATATCTGTCAGTTTGTTAAATAAATACAGAATTGTAACCGAATCGATGAAGTTCTGTCAACTTGCAACTTTGAAAACAGCGTTGCCACTCTACTTAACGATATGCCAGATTGTCAGAGGATTATTAATTTGAAATGTTTCCAGCTTGTTATTTAACAGAAGAGCTGCCTCATTACTTAACATGTTGTCGGGTTGATTCAACATTTTGGGGTTGTCCTATCTCTTGCATAATATTCCCATTATTACCAAACAGAGTTGCCATATCTCTTCAATAACTGTCACATTATCTTTCAGCAACAGAGCTGCCATATCTCTGAGAGAGTTGTTGATATTCCCAATCAAAGTGTGCCATAAATATTGTCGCAACTGTTGCCAACGTTAATTCAATATTCCTCTCCCTTAAAACAAGGAAGCGCTTAATTAGTGACTCCCCAAGCACGAAATGGACAAATGGACAAATGGACAAACAAAAATCCGCTTAGTTGCAAATGATATTTAATGTGGTTGATTCGTAATAACACGAATACTACACAACAAAACGAATCGAATTGAATTGAAACGAACAAAACGGATTAAACACATTTCAATATGTCGCATATGTGTGTGTGTGTGTGTATAAGTGAGTGTGTGTGTGTATCGCATGAACATTAGCTATGCATATGACATGCTATTTATTGTTGTTGCTGTTGTTATTGTTCTCGTTGTGGTTGTTGTTGACAAGGAAAAACAATCAACGAGTATTTACAAACATATTCATATACGTGGATACATATTCATTGGCCTTATTCATATGCCATTCATTCACGATAATTTATTATGTAATCGCTTTAATGAACCCTAATTGAATTACAATCTCAACCTGGATTTTTGTCTATATGAATGCCATGAATGTAACATATGTATTTCATTTGTGTCTTATTAAAATCTGCTTATTGTGGTGCAGTGGGTCTATATCAGTGGTATCCAAATGCCATAATTCTGCCGGCATCGCAGTCGACACACGTAAAGAGAGAGAGAATACGTGTGTTCTATAAATAGCACGCTCGGCGGCTTGCGCTCTCACGATGCGTGAGTTCGGCTTTTTGTTCTCTCACAAAGCAATGAGCAGATGTCGTACAGTGCTAGACTTTTATCATATACGGCAACTAATGCTTTGCTCTCTTTACTTATACTTTATGCTTACTTATGAATATGCTTTCATTAAATTATTTTAGTGTAAAGCAGTAAAACGTTTCGTTGACTTCGTGTTTCGCTGCATCCCACACACAGAAAAAAAAATGCCATTCTTAAATCAAGTATAAAATACTTAATTTAAGCTCGCATTTTTTAAGTATGTATTCAGGATTAAGCTGAATAATCAAGCCTGTATCGGGATTAAAATGGGAAAATACACATTTGCAGAGCGCGAGAGGAAAATTCTCTCTCGGTTTCTCTCATTTCAACCGGTCCGGTGGCTCAATGGTTAGAGTCGCCGACTCCGGTTTGAAAAAAATCTGGGTTCGATTCCCCCCGTCAATTAAAAAAAAAGGTTAAAACAAAAAAAATGGTAAAAAAAAATATCTTTAAAAAAAAAAATATCTATTAAAAAAAAAATGTTAAAAAAAGTATAAAAAAAAAACGTTTAAAAAAAAAATCAAAAAAAAAATCAAAAAAAAAAGTTTAAATGTTACGAAATACATTATAATTAATAAAAAAATTTTAGCCTGAATTTAAGAATTTTAGTATTGAATTCCCGATTGAAAAAAAGAAGTATTTCATACTTGGTTTAAGAAAATCCGAGATTACCCCACTTCTCTGACATCGTTTCGGTTTGAATTCGGGCTAAATATCCCGGATTTTTTTACTGTGTATGCAGTCATAAACTAAATTTTTTAATTTTTAAACTTAAAACTAAATACAAATGTTCATTGAATAAGCAATTCATACTTGTACAATTAGATCTTAAGTCAAGCTTACACTTGATCTATGTATTTTTATATCTAGATGTTTGCTTTAAATTATTATCTCTTAAACAGAAATATATTTAAAGTTTATTTTTTAATATGAATATTTGGAATATTAAATACTTACTTAATTCGAGGTTATTCAAAATTAACTTTTTTAAGGCACTTTTCTCTCAGTGCATTGGTTGCCTTTAAGAAATTTTGGCTTGGACAGGCAATATAGAAGTTCAATAGCTAACTTCAACACTCACCCTCTCCCTCTACCTCTCTCTCTGTCTCTGTTTCTCACATTTGCTAACTTTCCTTCTCTTTTTAGCGCCTGTTTAGCTATCTCTTTCTATGGCCAGGCCATAAAATTTCAATTAGGCAAAAACCATTGAAGAAATTAATTGACAAAAGGGGCACTTCTTGAGTTTTCAGTTTTGTGGGCGGCGGCAAGACACACTCAATTCAATATCCATCTCTCTTACTTCTCCCACGCACTCTCTCTCTCTCCCTTTCGCACTTTTCGCAGCTTTTCAACATGAAAATTAATTTTCGACAATTTACTGCGCAATCTTACGCAAAAGTTCAACAAAAGCGACGCGTTCTTAGCTCACCACCTTCCTTTGCCCCTTCCCCTGGCCGTGGCATTTTCCGTGCAGAGCTCTTGCCACAGTTAAACCGAACAATCTGCAGCTGTGTGAGCCAAAAGTGAGCGGCATTTAAAGGCAAAGCGTTAAAATTCCTTTACACTTGGACTGATGCCGCGAGTGCCAGACATCAGTGAAAAGAGAAAGGAAAAGGGAAGAGGAAAAGGGCAGGAAGAAGGAAGGGGAACAGCGACTGAAAAGGTTCAACAACAACAAGCCAAAAATTGCATAAAACTTGTTGAAAAATTGTTGAGCTTGAAGCGGGTAGCATATGAGTCAAAAGCCATTCTTCTTATCCCCCTGGAAAATCTCTCTCCGTCTCCGACTCCGTCTCCAACTCCGACTCCTTCCCCCTCATCGCCGTATCTCCGCTTACAACACACTTGAAATTTCATCCCTACACAGAAAAAAAAATGCCATTCTAAAATCAAGTATAAAATACTTAATTTAAGCTCGCATTTTTTAAGTATGTATTCAGGATTAAGCTGAATAATCAAGCCTGTATCGGGATTAAAATGGGAAAATACACATTTGCTGAGCGCGAGAGGAAAATTCTCTCTTGGCCTCTCTCATTTCAACCGGTCCGGTGGCTCAATGGTTAGAGTCGCCGACTCCGGTTTGAAAAAATCTGGGTTCGATTCCCCCCGTCAATTAACAAAAAAAAGGTAAAATAAAAAAATGTAAAAAAAACAAATTTAAAAAAACAATATCTATTAAAAAAAAAAAAAAATTTTTTTGTAATTTAAAAAATACGTTTAAAAAAAACATTAAACAAAAAATATGTTTAAAAAAAAATCTTTATAAATAAAATAAAAAAAAAAAATTTTAACGTAACGAAAAACATTATAATTAATACAAATTTTTTAGCCTGAATTTAAGAATTTCAGGATTTAATTCAAGAAAAATCAAGTAATTCATACTTGGTTTAAGAAAATCCGAGATTACCCCACTTCTGACATAGTTTCGGATTGAATTCGGGCTAAATATCCCGGATTTGTTTTCTGTGTACTCCTTGTTTACCCCCCCTGGGGTGCAGCTTTTTCTGCTCCTTGGCTTTTCAACTACATTGTCATTTAATTTTGGCAATAAATGTGAGTCCCAAACTCCCAAGTTTACATACATTCTACCAAACCCAACCCAACCCAAAGACAGGAGACGGGAACAACATTGTGTGCAAACTGTCTGATAATCGTCTTCCGCCTATTTTAACGTGACCTCCTTCTTCTTCTTGCTTACTCTCTACTCTTTACTCCCTTCACCCTTGCCGCTTTCAGCAGCTTTTTCCGCGCACATGTGCGCTTTTAAATTATTCAACGGAAGCGATTTTAACTTTAGCTACGCCTTCGTTTTCCCTCTCTTTCTCTTTGTCTATCTGCCATCTCTCTCTTCTTCTGTATGTGTGTGTGTGTGTGTGGGTAAAATATGATATTATGGCACTCAAATAAATTACGCGGAAAATTATTATGGCCGAATCGTAGCTGATTCTGGCTTCAGTCTGAGTCTCAGCCTCAAGTTCCAGCTTCTCTCTCTTTCTCTTTTCCTGCTCATTCCCTCCTGCAGCTTATCCTTAAGGCTGTCGCCACTTCATGTTAAATGAATGCATCCAATTGTAGTTGTTGTAATTGTAACTGTTGCTCTGGACATCAGTTTTTACTTCAATTGCTGTTTAACTTTGTAACTGTTAATTGATCTCGAGGATAATTTGTTGTGCCTAACCTAACCTCACTTAACTTAAGCCAACTTCAGCCCTAGGATTTTATCATAATAAATAAAACTTGTTGAGCTTATGATGCTAATTTTAACACTTCTTTAACCTATTCAATGTTTTAAGGCGGCCTTAGGCAAATATAACCTCACTTTAAGTAAAAATTTAATTTAAAAATTAAAATTAAACTTAATCGCTATATTATTTAAGCTCCAATATGAAAGTTCTCATATTATATCAGCTACATTAATTTCTCTCTGAATCAAGAAAGATCTCAATAAACCTAACCTCACTTTACACTACCTTCATTTTAAGTGTTGCTTAACTATCTGTTAAAAATAGGATTTCCTTATCTTTTACTAAAAAGCATTCTTACATAAGTCTAAAAAATATCGAAATTAGGCAATAATAATTATCAGTGTTGGTAAACAGTCAAAAAACAGCAATATTTTAGGCATTATTCAACACTTAATCAAACTATAAGTTTTCATTCAAACTTTAACTGTAAGTTTTGTTTTATTATGAATATTTTCAAAAATATTCTTCCAGTTCTTCCTAAAACATTATCCAACACTGTGGAAATTAGTTGTACTTTTAATAAATATCGAAATCAAGCAATACTTATGATCAGTGTTATTAAACAGTCAAAAATACCAATATTTTAGACATTTTTCAACACTTAATTAAACTTTAAGCTTTTATCCATAATTCAACTGTAATTTTTGCTTTTTTATGAATATTTTAAAAAATATTTATCCCAAAACATTTTCCAACACTGTGTAAATTAGTTTTACTTGATTTGCCGCAACTAAATGTATGCAAATAAGTTTGAATGCCTATTTAAAAGCTCGTGAAAGCTACAGTTGCATTAAACAAAGCTTAAAGCTCAACACGTGACACTCTAGTCGTCTCACTCTAACTTACTGCATTTCGCCTAAGGCACTTGTCTAACATTTTAAGTGACTTTCCGAACTGAATTGAATTTGATTTTTGATTTTTCAAAACCTTGTTTTTTCACTTGTACTTGATATTGTTGAGCTGGTCGAGAACTTGTTGGCCCTGTTTAAAATTTTTGGGCTGCCCATTAAATTGGCAGTACAATCAAATATTAGCCAAAGAGAAAGAGCGAGACGGGGAGAGTAAGGGAGAGGGCGGGAGACAGACACAAGTGCGTTTGGCATGAAATGGGCTGCAAATCCTTTTGGCAACATTTGAGGCTGAACAAGGGAGAAGGAGATGGGGAAAGGAAGCTTAGGGCTGATTGCCAAAGGTCAGCCAAAGGCTGAGAGGGCACTTAAGGGTTAAGGTGGTTGGGTGGTTAACTGGGTGGTGCTGTAATCTCCAATGCTTACGTCAGTTAACATTGTGGGCCCAAATGCTTTAGTTGGCATCCTTTTGGACTCAACCTGCTTTGCAGTAAATATTTATGCTTGTGTTTTATTTATTTACATTGTCAAAACCAATTTTGCCCAAGGGTTCAATTGTTTTTCACTTTTATGCCATGGCCCACACCTCTGACCAGGGGTGGCTCCTCCTCTTCCCCTCCCCTTCCCCTCCTCTTCCTCCTTTGTCAGCGACACGCATGCAAAACATGCGCAACATTTTCGCATTTTTCGGACATTTTCCTTTCGAGAAGTGAAAGTGAAAGTGTTTGTTGTTTGTTTTCAATTAAAAACCTTTGAAGGGCATCGCGTGGGTTTTCCTCGCATCCCCCCCCCCCCCCCTTCAACTAATTCCATTTCAGCTCAATGGGTCACGGTCATGAAAACTGTGATCCAAAGATTAATCCCAAGTTGCCAATCAACTCAACTCAACTCAATTACATTGCAGCCTCTTTTTTTAAGGAATTATGTGTCAATTAGCTGTTTACTGTTTTTCTTCGCTTATTGTTTTACTTCCTCATGTGACCATTTGGCCTCTGCAACTGATTTTTATCTTCTTCATCGAATGCTCTGAAAAGTATGCTACAATTTACAAAATATAATAAAAATGATTAGGTCTGGTCCTAATTTTAAATACCAAATCTGTGTTGGTTATGTTGTTAATTTATATGTACGCATTCCACAACCAATGTAAACGCCTAAAGGTATGCAATAAAAAATATTTTTAATTTATTTAAATAAGTAACGGGTATACAATAGTCGGGAACTCGACTATAGGCTTTCCCACTTGTTTGTTTTGTAAATTGTCGAGTATTTATTCAGATTTATTCATCATCATCGCATTAATTTCTCAAGTTTCCTTGTTAAAGTTATTCAATCTCGACACATTATTGAAAGGAGAGTTCAGTTCAGTTCGGTTCTGTTGGGGCAGAAAAGTTTTGTATTTATAAATAGCGAATTTTCCAGTCTTGTGAATTTATTCATTCTTCTTCGATTATACTTTCCAGTAGCTTCAGTTTAACCCATTATACGAAGCGATGCAAAAAGTGGTGTGTTTTTCTTTAAAAAATTCGGATGAAAATGGGTTAAAGCTTAACATTCTCTAAGGCAGTACACGCTAGTGACAGAAGCAGACCACAATCTAATTTTCAGCTCATATAAAGTTATTTTATAGCCATGTTTATGAAACATTTATCATTGTTTTACTTTGAGCTGTCTGAGCTGAGTCTTAAGTTTTTCTCATAATTTACTAACCACACAGAAAAAAAAATGCCATTCTAAAATCAAGCATAAAATACTTAATTTAAGCTCGCATTTTTCAAGTATGTATTCAGGATTAAGCTGAATAATCAAGCCTGTTTCGGGATTAAAATGGGAAAATACACATTTGCTGAGCGCGAGAGGAAAATTCTCTCTTGGCCGCTCTCATTTCAACCGGTCCGGTGGCTCAATGGTTAGAGTCGCCGACTCCAGTTTGAAAAAAATCTGGGTTCAATTCCCCCCCTCAATTAAAAAAAAAAAGGTAAAAATAACAAAAATGTTAAAAAAAAAATTTAAAAAAAAAAATCTATTAAAAATAAAAAGTAAAAAAAAACGATTAAAAATAAACGTTAAAAAAAAAAATCTTAAAAAAAAAAAAAAAAATTTAAAGTTTAAATGTAACGAAAAACATTATTGGGTGTGCTGACAACATCTTTTTCACCTGAAAAATCACGTCAAATTCAAGTGAAAGAGATTTCTGTAGCACACCCGTATATTTCAGGATTGAATTCGGGATTGAAAAAAATCAAGTATTTCATACTTGGTTTAAGAAAATCCGAGATTACCCCACTTCTGACATCGTTTTGGATTGAATTCGGGCTAAATATCCCGAATTTTTTTTTCTGTGCACATTTATATCTAAGTATTTGTTTTTTTTTTTCATCTCTTCTCCCCTTCACTCTTTGTCTTTATTAGCTGTCTTTTTATTGTTTTCTTCTCTTTAATGCAATCCTAATTTCTTCATACTTTTATCATATTGTCCGCTAAACAATATTTCAATACACATTCTTCCTCTGTCTGTTTTGCTCCTAATAATTTTCTGTCTCTTTTATTCTCTCTCTCTCTTTATCGCTTTCACTGGCCTATCTCATATGTTATCCGACCATATTCTTTTTCATTCACAATTATATCCTCTCTCCCCCTCACTCTTACTCTTATATGCATGTCTTCTTCTCTTCTCCTTTTGCTCATCTCTCTTCTCTCACATCTTTTCTCTTCGCTTTTCTCAAATTGTATTTGCCTTTTCTTTATTTTCCTTTTCTTTCGCATATATCTGTGATTTGGCTTTTGTACTCCACATATTATCTGCTAGTTTTCAATCCAATTTACTCAGAGATACTCAGACCTCTATGGAGATACAAGTGTGTGTGTGTGTGTGCGTGTGTGTGTGTGTGTGTGCGTGTGTGTGTGTACAAGTGTTAGTTTTGTGTATATGTACATTAGGCTGCTTATCACGTTAAAAGATTGAATGAAGTCTCTTGAATTGCCACAAAAGACAACTTAAATTCTTGGACAGTGCTTTGTGTTGTTGTTCTTGGCAGTGGAAAGAGGAAAGCGAAAAGTGGAAAAGTGGAAAATGGAAAATGGAAGTGAAAGCGTTGCCCCATCATGGGCCATTCGCATGTCAACAGGAATGCCTTTCAATTTATTTAATAATGACCCCAATCATTGGCTTGACGATCCCAGCTTAAGTCTCATCCCCTTGGTTTGTCTGCCATGCTGAGGACCAAACGAGAGAGAGAGAGAGAGAGTGAGAGAGAGGCAGAAAGATAGGCAGGGTGTCTCAATGTTTGAATGGAAAGTTTTATAAATGCCAGAGCCAGCCTGATGTTGACTGCCTTCAACAGCCTTTGCATTCAGATTGGAGTTGGAGTTGGAGTTGCTTTTGTTGTTGTTGCCTGCTTCGCCTCTTCTTCTTCTCCTCGCCGCCTCTTCTTCTTCCACACCATTCAGCATTCGTGCAACGTGCAACGCTTCAGTGCAGCACGAGCTTCATTATGCGCCTGAAATTATGCAAGCAACTTTAATCCCCGGCAACAGGCAACAAGACACAACACACAAGATATTAGCACTTGGCTTCTTCGGCTCAGACCACTGTGCTGCACTGTGGTATGTTTGACCATTTTTTTTTGGGAAAAAACTTATGACTCAAGAACGAATTTAAGTAAAAGTATAAGTTAAAGTTAGTTTAAGACATGAAAATATTAAATCAAAATGTATTCCATCCCATGGACAGTGCTTCCGAATATTAGGTAAGTATGTGATATTTTCACAAGCTCCCTGTAATTTTTTCAGTGTTCCATTATTTTTTTTCGGTCTCTTAACTTTTATTAGCGATCAGAACAATACAAATTTAAAAATAAGTATTTTTTTTTTAATTTCAAGGAACTTTTATGGTGTAACTTATAAACTAAAATTTAAAATAAAACTTATTTTTCAACTTTTATTATAAAAATTATTTATTAAAGCTACTCCTCTTGTTTTTTATACGAAAATCATAATTTTTTTCGTAAATCTTTTTTAATCTCTATCACTGCGGACGGCAGTCCGCGCTAGTGACGAAAGCAGCGCAAATGGTGTGAAATGCGACTAGCAATATATATGTATACAGGATGGAAAATTTTCTATGATTTCGATCATCAAAATTTCCGTAATTTGAGCAACTCTACACAGAAAAAAAAAATGCCATTCTAAAATCAAGTACAAAATACTTAATTTAAGCTCGCATTTTTCAAGTATGTATTCAGGATTAAGCTGAATAATCAAGCCTGTATCGGGATTAAAATGGGAAAATACACATTTGCTGAGCGCGAGAGGAAAATTCTCTCTCGGCCTCTCTCATTTCAACCGGTCCGGTGGCTCAATGGTTAGAGTCGCCGACTCATGTTTGAAAGAAATCTGGGTTCGATTCCCCCAGTCAATTAGTTGATATAAAAGCAAAATAAAAGGTGCTGTAGATTTACAGTGGGCGTGGCAAAATTTTAACACAAACTTGTTGAGCATTATTCGGGAGTCTTCATTCCAAATTTGCATCTTCTGAGATCCTTTCGTTTCCAAGCGACAGCGGACACGGCTATATCGGCTGTTGATGCTGATCAAGAATATATGGGTCGGAGATGCTTCCTTAAAACAGTTGATCTGCCCAGGGTATCAAAAATATTAAAAAAAAAAAAAATATCAAAAAATAATCTTAAAAAAAAAATCTTAAAAAAAAAATTTAAAAAAAAAAATTTAAATGTAACGAAAAACATTATAATTAATAAACAATTTTTAGCCTGAATTTCAGGATTGAATTCGGGATTGAAAAAAGCAAGTATTTCATACTTGGTTTAAGAAAATCCGAGATTACCCCACTTCTGACATCGTTTTGGATTGAATTTGGGCTAAATATCCCGGATTTTTTTTCTGTGTAAAAATTGATTTTGTTCAAACATAAAAATTGGTCAAACGTACCATCGTGCAGCTCTTCTATCCTCTTCCCCACTCTTTCGTCCGCCTCCCTTTTACTCACTCCACTCGCCACACTCCTCTCCCTGCTTCCTTCCTCTCATCTTTTGCTGACAGAATGCACTTATCTGCAACTTGCTTTATGCATAAATGGCGCGACTTTGTCGTTGAGTAGCGGCAACTGAATCGAGAGAGGATTCGCAAAGCGAGAGGGGAGAAGGCAGACGGGAGAGGAAAGTGAGTGGGCGCTCATTTACCGCCAATGGGCGTGTCAGCAGTTCAAGTCGCAAATGAAGTGCTGTGAAGTTGCTGCAAGTGAATGCACTCAATCAATCAATTACTCGCTATTACTATTCGTCTCTCGTTGCACACACAATTCGTTCTCTCTTTGTTGCTCTCTTATTTAGCTGAGCATTCAAATTGTGCCAAATGGAGGAAAGCAGTTAAGCTTCCAACTGTACTCGTTATTCGCTATTATCGCTCATCTCTCGTTGCTTTCGCACTCGTCATTAAGTCTTGTTTATTGTCCAATTTAACACAGTAGCAACTAAATGCCATAGCTTACTCGCTACACATTTCTTAGCGCCAATTAATCGCTATTTACACTTACTTCTCGCTACTCACTCATAAGCATTTCAAGCTCTCGTTATTAACTGTGATCGTTGATTCGTTGATCCCAAAGACTGAATAAACTACTCGTTACTCGCTCGTTATCCACTTATTCGCAACTTTCACCCCTTCCTCTTCACCGACATATTTATTAACATCTAAATTCTAAATTATTAAAACTCGTTTGTTGAATACCAAAGCTCAACGCAAGCAGCAAAACAAACCACTCGTTACTCTTTTTTTCCTCTGACATTTAAAATTAATCGCTATTTACATTCCCCTTTCGCTACTCGTTCACTTACATCAGCACTCGTTATTTAAGTTCTTTTTTTGAGTCCAAAAGCTCAATGCATATCTACTCGTTACTCGCTAGTTGAATTTTTAAAAAAGACGGCTCGCTTGTATTAAATTTCACTTTTTAGAATTCTGCTTCAAAGTGGACAAGCAATCGAATTAAATAGCTAACTAAATGCACCTTAATGATATCTGCGCCTTGAAAATCTCGTTACTCGTTCTTTTGCATAAGTTCTCGATTAACTTTTCTACTCTCGCTTTCGAGGTTGTTTTATGAACCGATGATTAATACTCTTACAGTTTAAGCTCGCACTCTTCTAACAAAATTTATCTTCAACATTATTCCAAGAATGATTTCAATCTTTGTAATCTTTGTTACACTGAAAGAAAAGACCACTTTCTAAAATCAAGAACATTCATCTTAAATATTTTGTTCTTGAAATAAGAGTATTTTAAGACCAAATTACTAAAAATAAGAATATTAATCTTGAAAATCGTAGATAATTAATATAAGAATAAAATTCTCAAATTTAAATATTTTTTTCTTAATATAAGACCATTTTAAAAGACCAAATTACTAAAACTATTATTATTACTATTATATTATTCTAAAAAAGCTTAAGTTCTTAATATAAGAATAAAAATCTTAGATGTTAGATCTTTTTCTCTTAAAATAAGAACAAATATCTTAAGTCAACTAAAACCTAATTCATGCTTTTTAAAATGCTAAAAAGCTTAATCTTAATTTGAGATTGTTTGTCTTGAGTATTCAAAAATTTTTGGTCTTAAAATAAGAACACATAATCTTAAAAAAATAATAAGTTTTATTCTTATAATAAGATTTGTGGTCTTGAAAATATAAGAACTAATGGTTTTTAAAAAAAGAACTTGGCCTTAATTAAAATGTTCTTAGGATCAAGATTTGCTTTCTTACTTCAAGACTTTTCATCTTCTCGACGCATTTTTTAGACCAGCGAGTCTTCCAACTTAGATAGACTCTAATAGGGCTGTTGTTGATGTTGTTGTTGTAGTGCTCCCGAATTCAGATTTCGTGCCCACCACATGTTTTAGACCAATGTTCTTAGTTCTGAGACCAAAATCTTGATTTTAGATCCTTTTTTTTTATCAGTGTAGAGTCCAACCACGACCCCGAACTCGGGCCTTACCTCAAGCTGGTTCGGGTTGACTGCAACATCATCGTCATCAGCTTGGGCAGCAACATCAGCATCGTCATAGACATCTACATCGACATCGACATCGACATCGACATCGGCGTTTGGCTTAACCAAAATGCAATTAGTGGCCACAATCTGGCGACAGGGCCGACGAGTCGGTTTTGGGTTTTGGGCGCTTCGTTTGGTGTTGGTTTTATTGACGTCAAAATGTAAATGGAAAATGAAACTGAAAGATGGCGACCACAAGTTTCAAAAATCACTAATGGATTTTTAATACAATAAATAATATGCAGCGACAAAAGAAGGACGCAGGAGTAAAGAAAAGAGCAAGAGAAGGAGCTCAAAATAAAAAAAAATATATATATAAAAAAAACTAGTAATCATATTTTCCTTGTCATCCATTAAGAGAATACACACACACACACACACACACACACGGGAGTACGAGTCCTTGTAGATAAAATTTGATGAACATGCACCTCTTTTTGAGCAAGACGAGTATGTATGTATGTATGTATATTGGCCTAAAAGCAAACCGTATAATTGAATAGATGCGCCTTTATTGCCATTAATGCTTTCTCCAAAGGACTCGGCACCACAACACACACACACACACAGCACACACACACACAACTAGTCAAAGTGGCCACAAAAACCACACAAAGCATTTGAACCCTTAACTCCATAGGATACAATTCGCCATTCTCTATTTGCCACTCGTCACTTTACACTCGACACTCGCTACAATGCCCAAAATCCATTCAATGTGAATTAAATAGGCATTAAGAAATTCACGAAAATCAATGAAGAAGTTGTACATTGGGTTAAGATAGCTCCTAAATTAAGTTATAATAATATAAGAACTATTATAATAACAAAGAGAAGAAAAAAAAACCTTCTTTAGTTATTTTTAAAATAAAGGGAATACAATTAATCGAGAGAATAATAAGATGAGACATTAAAAGATGATTGAGAGCAAGACTGCAGACCACAAATTTGTTGATAATATTCTGTTTGAATAAATACCAGAGTTGTTCCTAATTAACTACTTTTTTAATGCATTTGGCATTTCATTGGCATTGAAAAAAGTAGTGCTAGTGATATTTTGTTTAACTAGCATTGAAAAAAGTAGTGCTAGGGAAAAATTTTAAATACTTCTAATTTTCAATGCCAATTAAAATTTTTCAATTAGCATTAAGTTATTATAGGGAAAAAATATTTCAAATAAAATTAATAATTATATTTTTGGAAAATTAATAAAATTTGGAAAAATTTAGAAAAATGGAAAAAAAATTTTAAAAACAAAGTGGAAAATTGTTTCTTCGATAGTTTTCCCGATACGATAGTTGTATACGATATATTTATACGATATATTTATACGATATTTTTGTATAATAGTTTAATACAATAGTTTAATATCTATATAAATATATCGTATAAATACTATCGTATAGAACTATCGTATAAGACTATCGTACAAAACTATCGTATAAAACTATCGTATACAACTATCGAATAAATATATCGTATAAATATATCGTATATCGGGAAAACTATCGGAAAAATAATTTTCCACGTTTAAATGAAATTTCACTAGCACTACCTTTTTCAATGCTAATTATGTAAATAGTAAAGGTAATGCTTATAGGCACAACTCTGATAAATACTTATATTGCCTCAACTTTTCCTTGAATCTTAAGACCAACTTAATTTTTTAATCAAAAAATTCAAATTTTTAGAATAGTTCAACTTAATGCTAAGATTTAAGCATAAATTATTTTTTTAATGATTTTTGAATTTGGAGTCTGAAATATTTGCTGAAGAGAATAAAATGAATGTAATTAATTAAAAATGATTATTATATTATTTAATTATATTTAAATTGTTAAATATTTATTAAGCTGACGGAATGTTCACAAAATTATACATATTTATTATTGTTGCATAGGTAGTAATTTAATATTACGTATATTTTATTTACGTTTGAGAATTCATTACAAGATTTTCATATACATTTAATAAAATGTAATTTTATATGGAAAAATTTGAATATTGAAATGAACAGAGCAGAAATTGCTAAATAAAACGTCAGTTATTTAAAGTAAACTAGTCGGCGGTGCTACAGTCGAGCGGTACTCGACTGTCGAAGACCCCGTACTTACTATGCAAAAGCAAACACTGCTTAAAGTCATGTAATATAAGTCGCTACAAACATTTAACGTATTTTAATATATATATATTTTCGCCCAAATATATTGAGGATACGTACATATATCAATTTACATTAAAGATATAATAAATGATTTATTAAAGCACATCATCAAATTTAACAGATGCACAAAATAAATTGATTTAAGCATTAGAGAAAGCGAGAAAGCGATAAGAGCATTTCCCACATCTCTTAACAATAAACCAAAAAAAAATCAAATATTAACATTGAATTGATGTAACTGCAACATTAATATAAAATGTCAGGAAAACATTAATAAATCTTAAAAATAAAAAAGTCTGTTCAAGCCGGGATTCGAGCTCGGGACCTACATATGATCTAAAAAGTCTGCAAATATTAAAAAAAAAAATTAAAAAATTTGCTCTCGCTGGGAGTTGAACCCGCGACTAATTGCTAATTTACTGGGAACTTTGCCCCTTAGGCCACCGAAGCCAACTTTACAAATGCAAAATGCAGATATGTTAAGACTACAATGATTTATTCTTTGCCAGTTATGATTTCTGCAACATCATTTTAAAATTTAATAACATTATGTAGACTATTCAAGTACGATATTCAGACTGTCTTTATTTCGCCATCTCGCTCAGAACATCTCGAACTATCGATATGTTTGACAGAGATGCTATTAACAGTTATCGATATGTGTATTTACAAATGTTCTTACTTTACTAATTAATTACTAATATTGCATACTCCTATCTTATGTACTACTACAATTAAAAAAAACATTTGGGGATCATCTGCTAACAACTTAATTTTATTGGTCAAATAATAAATACTAACATTTTGAATTGATAAAAATGCAACACTTATATAAAATATCAACATAACACAAAAAAATTGATTTTAAAAACAAAAAAAATTTGTCCGTGTCAGGATTTGAACCCGCGACCCCCTGACACAACTGACAATGTAAGCAAAAGACTAGGCGTCTTTACACGTTGCGCCACAGTCGCTCTTTGAAATCTATTGTCCAGTAATAGATTTCATTGTTACTGGACTGTAAGTCAAAAGTAATTAATTGTATTCATTGATTGTTGTTGTTGCTGCTAAAGTATGGCAAATAAAGGAGAATTTAGTTGTTCAATATCTTCTCTGTTTATTATCCGATCGCGATGAAATTTTCAGCAAACATGGAAAGTAACAATATCTTCGTCTATGCTTAATAAGGAATGTCTATCTTTAAAATTGTCCTTATAATTAAGATTTTCTAATTTGTGGGCGTTTAAGGGGGCGTGGCCAAAATCTAAAACAAACTCGATCTGCTTACAATATAGACGCACCTACATACCAAGTTTGAAGTCCCTAGCTTTTATAGTCTCTGAGATCTAGGCGCTCTTACAGACGGACAGACGGACAGACGGACAGACGGACAGACAGACATGGCTATATCAACTCGGCTGTTGATGCTGATCAAGAATATATATACTTTATGGGGTCTGCCACGCCTCCTTCTGCCTGTTACGCACATTTTTTTTTGTGACAAAGTTAATAGACCCCTATACTTTTTTAAAGTACGGGGTCTAAAAACAACAGAAAAAATATTATTTTTATTATAGTATAAAAATTAAACACTTAGTTTGAGGAAGGTAAGAGCCCTCAAAGAAAAATAAAAAAATTGCTTATTTCCGTTTAACATTTTTTATGTCTTTTAAAGGGTATTCAAAATACGAGTTGGCGTTAGGTTTAGACGATTCCATTAAATTGAACGAAATCAATAATTCATTAAAATAATGTATGCATAAAGGATGAATATTTATGGTTATTCGATGGGCGTTAACAGCAACAGCAACAGCAACAGCATAAACTATGCAAAATCAACCAAATACATGTATTCATGTATGCTTATATGTGTGTGTATAGATGTGTTTGTGTGTGTGTGTGTGTGTTTGTAAGTGGGCAATTGGCCGCAGTTAGCGCACATAATCTGCAACAATGTTGTTAACAACTGACGGATTGAAGCTGCCAACTGTGAACAGTGGATGAAGCTGCCAAGCAGATAATAACCGACAGTGCTACACTGAGAAAAAAATAATCATTCAATTTAAAATGCAAGTAGAAAAGACAGAAATGCATAACTTTTAAATGAACATAATAATAAAGTAAGCATTTGATGTTCCTGAAGAAATTCATATAGAGCCGTGCACAGTGGTTCCTCCCATAGGCCAAAAATAAAAAGTCAAAGCTAAAATTTTGACTTTAAATGTATCAACACTTTTTAATAATTGGTCTAGCTATTAAACTGTATTCTTGTTTTTGTTTTGTTCTAACTGTCCTCTTCAAGAATATCATCGAAAGAGACAGCATGATATTATTTTGGTGAGCAGTCAGTAAAAAAATTAATAAAGCATTTAAAACAAAGTTATTGTGCGATGGAAGGGATTAATTTTATAAAGAAAGGTATTAACTATATTTATACAACAAAAATTATATGTGCTTTCTGCTGTGTTTTGTGTAAATCGGTATTGTGTTAGGTAAGTTATTTTGGACGTTCTGTGTTTGTCTTTGTTGTGTTTCGTTAGAGTTTTCGTTATGAAGCAAAAGTCAGCAATCAATAAATCTTTTTGTATATTATTAATTAATATTTGAAGATTATGAGATGTTAAATTCAATTACCGTTAGGTGCCGTGGCTCTTGCTATATAAACTCTGGTGCAAAACTATAGCCGCACCTACTTTTTTGAGTATTTGCATAGAAAGAGTATAGCTAGAAAAAAGATTTTACCACCATTGGAAAGAGCGTTAAAAATGAGAGAAAATAGATGACGAGCATCAACACTCTCCATGCAAAAATGTACCGTTATGTTGCATTTTCGTTTTGGACAAGGTGCAGAATTATAGCCGCACAAGCTGAATTTTTATTTTATGTTTGGCTATCGGCGATTTTCTTTGCGAACACTTGGTTGAGTAACTATTTAAGGCGAATTAATAAAGATTCCAAGTGGATCAGTGCTTCCTCATGTCGGGATGGGCCAAATCCTGGCGCCCAAAAGTTTGAAATGCACATTTTGAGAAATTGACAAAAATATTGGTCTCTCCGACAAAGTAGTTGGAAATTTTTGATACAATCTGAATGAATATGGCATAGAGGAACCCGGAGGATGTAGGCCGAGCAAAACCAAAGTCAAAAACCGAACATTATTGCCTTCAAGCCAAGAACGCGTCTCTCGGTTGACGTGCATTGATGCGTTGTCCAGTTGAAAAATAAACTTTTTCCGCCTTTGACAGCGAGGAAAAGACAATATGTTAATTTTAAATATATTCACGTACTATTTTCTCTCATTTTTAACGCTCTTTCCAATGGTGTTAAAATCTTTTTTCGAGCTTTACTCTTTCTATGCAAATACTCAAAAAAGTGGGTGCGGCTATAGTTTTGCACCAGAGTTTACAAAAAGGTAAACTAACCTCAACTTTAAAAAAGCACATGTATTTCCTATGGCAGCTATATGATATAGTCGTCCGATTTCAACCAAATTTGGTTAGGATGTATAAAACCATCCCATATGCATGTTCTGTAAGTTTGGTAAAGATGTCTCGAACAACAAAAAAGTTGTTCATACAATCTCTTGATTTCAGACCGATCGTTCATATGACAGCTATATGATATGGTGGTCCGATCAGGATGATTTTTATACATCATCTTACTATAAGTTTATAAAAATTTTGTGTTAAGTTTCAAGCCTCTACCTCAGCTAGAAGTATTTTTGGGCGCTCTCCCATACCACAGGAACCAGTGTGCAGTGGTGTCCAAAATGCCAAGGGATAGGAGCTCATAATTCTGCCGGCGTCGCAGCCGACAGACGTTTAGAGAGTGAGAATACGTGTGTTCTATAAATAGCACGTTCGGCGGCTTGCTCTCTTACGATGCGTGTGTTCGGCTTCTTGTTCTCTCACGAAGCATCTGATCGGCTAATCCTTTCTGAAGTCAGTCGCTGAGCTGCGTTCAATGAGGAGAGACCGTACAGCGCTAGACTTTTATCATACACTGCAACTGATGCTTTGCTCTCTGTACGTTTCCAACTGTTAACGATGCGACAGCTCGAATATGCTTTCATTTCATTTTTTCAGTGTAAAGCAGTAAAACGTTTCGTTCACTTCGTGTTTCGACAGAGCCCCGGACATAAAAATCTAAGAATCAAACTTGAATCAAGTATATCTTAATTGGTTAAGAAAATCCGGATTGATTTAATCCGAGAATTCTGGATGTTTCCAATCTGATTGCTGGCTAATTCGAGGTCGATATTGTTTTTTGCTGTGTAAAAAAAGCAAATGGAGATGATGGTAGAGTGGGGCTCTACCGATTATTTAACCGCTTTCAAGTGCAGCCAAAATGATGATGATGATGATTAAGATGATGATGATGATGATGAAGTTGAAAGGCGCGGGCAAAACAATCAAGGAAGCACTTAACCGAATGAAACACAAGTAAACAAATGAAAGTAAGCAAACACAAGACAAGCCATACAGCAAATAGCCAGAGAGAAGATAGAGAGAGAGAGACAGAGAGAGACAGAGAGAGGGCAGAGAGAGAGAGAGAGAGAAGGGGGGAAAAAGCTGAGAAGGCTGCTTGGTCAAAACTAAAGCAATGAAATAAAATGAAAATGAAAATGAAAATGCATTAAGTATGCAGATGCAAATGGAGTTGCAAGTTGCCGATGTTGTTGCTATTGTTGTTGTTGCTGATGTTGTTGTTGTTGCTGTTGTTGTTGTTTTTACAGTCTGTTAAATAAAGACGCTAACGGCTATAACGAAGCGGACCCAACAGACGCCCCATCAACTTGATACATGGCCAACACACAGAGAGAGAAAGCTTGTCACTCATTCACTCTGTCAGTCAGTCAGTCAGTCAGTCAGTCAGTCAGAGTGTCTGTCTGTCTGTCTGTCTGTCTGTCTGTCAGTTGGCACATAATGCAACAATCCGACTGCACTTAAATCATTTTTATGGCCAACATTGGCAGCCACATGCCACAGGCTTCTTTCAGCATGCAACAGGAACAGAAACAGGAACAGAAACAGGAACAGAAACAGGAACAGGAACTGAAAAAGCAACAACTTAAAGCCAAGACAACAACAGGGTGACAACAATTGTCCGAGCTTAAAAGACAGAAGCTGACAGTTGGGATTTTGGTTACCAAACAGTTATAAAAAAGAGTCGAGAGCAGAAGGGAAATAGTGAATTTAATTTTATTTGAGTACATTTCAAATTAATCTATAAAGAATCAAGCTTTTATTAAGTTTACTATAATAATTTCAGTGGTGTCCAAAATGCCAAAAGCTTATCCCATGTGATAGGATCTCATAGTTCTGCCGGCATCGCAGCAGACACACGTACAGAGAGAGAGAGAGAGAGAGAGAGAGAGAGAATACGTGTGTTCTATAAATAGCACGTTCGGTGGCTTGAGCTCTCACGATGCGTGTCTTCGGCTTTTTGTTCTCTCATCGGCTGATGCTTTCCGATGTCAGTCGCTGAGCTGCGTTCAATGAGGAGATAACGTACAGCGCTAGACTTTTATCATACACTGTAACTCATGCTTTGCTCTCTTTACGTCGCCAACTGTAACGATGCGACAGCTCAAATATGCATTTATTTTATTTTTCAGTGTAAAGCAGAATTAAATTAATAGAGCATAGACAAGGAAGAGATTAGTGAAGAGTCAGTGAGATTAATATTTGCAAGTAAATTTCAAAATAAGCTACAAAAATTTAAAATGAGTTCGTTATAGAGGAAAAAGGAATTTCTTGTAAGTTTTCAAATAGTTTACAAAATGTCAAAAGTATTGTACAATGATTTTTCTTGCCATATAATTAATCAATTACAGTCGAACTTCCCTAACTCGAATCACCATTATCCAAGAAAAAAGTTCGAGTTAGGGAGACTTCGAGTTAGGGAATTTTTTTTTTAGTTCTTTAATAGAAACTACAAATGCGTTCAATCATAAATACATTTCAAATTGAACATTTTTCTTGTTATTTTCAACAAAAAAGGATTCCAGTTTGTTCAAGACCTGTCGATATTCTCAAAAATTGGGTTTTTCGTTCTTTTGCTGCATCCAAAAGAAGTTCCCGATTCAAATGTCATCATAAAAAATATTCCATTTTTTAATATAATGAAAAATGTTTTTTCTGAGATACCACATTTTACAGGAACTTTGATTTATTTGGTCTACTTTAAAATTCCTTGACTACTAATAAGTATGAATATTTCCTTAAACATTTTTAAACATTTTAGTACACTGATGCGCTAACCAAGAAGTACATTACGAACATCATTCCTAAAGCAATTTCACAAGCTTAAGTAATTTTTGATGCAATATTCTATCATATTGCATCACCATATGTTAATGTACATCAATATTACATATCCAAACGAGACGGTAACAAAAGCATAAAATAGAAACGAAAAAAAAATTCAAACTTTATTGGGGATTTTCCCGAAAAATTCGACTTACAGAAGTACGGGCCAATATTTTTGTTCGAGTTACGGAGAAATTCGACTTATGGAAGTTCGAGTTACGGAAGCAGAATTGTATGAAATTTGCTCAGTAAACGCTATTGCCACTCGATTTTGTTCGAGTTAGAGAAGTTCGAGTTAGGGAAGTTCGACTGTATCTATCAATTTTTTAATTACTGACTTTTTCATAATAATAATAATTTTAGATTTTAATACAGAATTATGCAAAATTTCATTAAGATATCTTCAAAATAAGCTTAAGATATTCTTAAATGATAAACTTAACCATGTTCGAATAACATATTTATAATACCCAATTTATATATAATTTATAGGGTATTAAAGCATCGCCTGCTGCTGTTGTCAGAACTTTTTCTATTAGCGCAATTCTGCGATACATTTTTGATAAATTCTGATGGGTCTTTAATATCAGTTTGTCATTGTCGCCTCGGATGCTTTTGCTTTTCCACAACTGATTATTATCAGGAAAATCATGGGGAAAGGCAAAGGAAAAACCTCGACAGGCTGGTTGTATCTCTTGTTGATTCGTGGTGATTGTGGCACACACATTTCCCTGATGAGTTTTCCCTCTCTCTCTTTCTTTGTGTGTGTGTAAACAGCAACAATAAAATATTGGTCGACATTTTTCAAACAACACTTTGTAATTTGACTTAAGTATGCTTAACTCCCCCTCCCTTATCCATTTGCCATTAGAATCACTCGTAATTCTCTCTCTCTCTCTCTCTCTATGTGTCTCTCTCTCTCTCTCGTCCGTGAAACGGCTTAAGAACTATCGCATTTCAATGCAGACGACTTACCTTCAAGTGATTTGAACTTTGAGAACAGCTTATCCCACAGTTAATACTTACGGCAAGTTATCAAAGTATCTTTATGGCGAAGTTTTCTTCGACTCTGAATTAATATTGTTGGCATTCTAGGCGATTAAGGATGAGGCACAAAGCAGACGCAAAAAGTGAGCTGCTTTTGAGACAGTTGAAGGGTTAAGAAAATAGAGTGAAAAGGGATGAAAGAATCTTTAGTAAAAGAAGGAGAGGGGAAGGAATAATCGGATATAAAGATTAACTAAAAATTAAAATCATAACGAGAAATATATAGAAAGTTAACACGACAATGAAAACCATCATGATAAAGACAGATATATGTATATTTTAAATTGGGAACTGTTGGTTAAGGAATTTAATACTTAAACAATACTTATTTCAATACTTATTTCATATATTTTTATACCCGTTACTTAAAAAATAAGTAAAAGGGGATATTGTATTCGTTGCAATGAATGTAACAGGGAGAAGGAAGTATCTCCTACCTATAAAAGTATATATTCTTGATCAGCATCAACAGCCGAGTCGATATAGCCATGTCCGTCTGTCTGTCTGTCCGTCCGTCTGTCCGTCCGTCTGTCTGTCCGTGTGAGGGCCTAGATCTCAGAGACTATATGAGCTAGAGCAACCAAATTTGGCGCACAGATTTCTATAAACCCCACGCAGGTCAAGTTTGTTTCAAAAGCCACCACATGCACAGTCTTCAAGATATTAGGATTTTTTACTTATTACCGTTAGCTACTATTATTACCTATCATCCTATTAAATCGTAACAAGATCGGACAAATAGAAAGGTGGTAATGGCTGATTAAAGCTTTTAAGCAATATAAGTGCCTAAAAGCATGCAATAAAATTTTTTTTACATTTATCAAAGTAAGTAACGGGTCTCCTATAGTCAGGAAGCTTCCCACTTGTTTTTAAAATACTGATTTCCAAACATTTTCATCAACGATAACGATTAATTCTAAGTAATTTTATTAAAAAACTAAGCGATAAATCAAAGTTAATATCACTTTTAATTTATGTTAGTATTTTTCAATATAACTGTTGGATGTCCTCATAAAAGAAATCCAGAGGAAGCCAAAGAAATTCAATTATCTTTTTTAATCGCGATGAATCGAGTGAAATAAGTCGATGGTAATACATAAATAAACTACAATACAATTATTTTTGCCTTATTTATTTTATTTATTTATATATCTTATGATCGCTACGCTTAAGGCTCATTTTCTGTGCTTTTGCTTTTACGCTTGAACAAGTTGCGAATTATAAGCACGTTTTACCTAAACATACATATATCACATACATTCGCACACTTTAAATGTGCCATGGAAATTTCAATAAAATCTCGAAAATATTCAAGTGCTCGTCTCCAAACCTCCTCGGAATTGGAGTTGGATTCGAAGTTACGTGTACATTGAGCATTGACTTTTTCCACTTTCCCACTTTCCCACATTCACCACTTTCCACTTTCCCATGTCGTCGACATCATCTGTTTCGAGTGTATAAACGTGGGTGCGAATCTATGGATTCAATTGGTGAGAACACTGTCCAAATGTCTGGTCTCCTCCCCTTTCTCTCACTCTCACTTGGAGTTGGCTGTGATTGCGTCAACGGCCATAAAGTATGCAACACCCAACGAGGAAGGGAGACTAGACTAAAGTGGGGGGAACTGAGCAGGAGATGCTCACAGAATTCTCACACAGGGATATGGACTTGGATTTGGATTCGTATGGCAATCGAAATCCAAATCCACATCCCACGTATAATCATCATAATAGCAAATTATATATAATAATAAAATATTTCGTGTTCAAACTACCAAAATTGCAGTGGACTATACATATGTGTGTGTGTATGTGTGTGTGAGTGTGTGTTGTGTGTGTTTGTGTGTGTGTGTGTTTGTGTGTGTGTGTGTGTGATTGTGTGGGTGTCTGTGAGAGTGTGAAAATGTGCGTGTTGAGTGCTTGAATGTGTCCGTCTGAATACTTTTATACCCTGTTCTCATTTTAAATGTGTCGAAAGAAATAGAGTATTTTAGTTTCAAACCCTTAAATGAATAAATTTTAGGAATGACTGATTTTTGAATAAATAAAATACAAAGTACGTATATCTTATCTTAAAGAGGGTATAAAAAGATCTTATGCTGTTAGGAAATTTGCTGATAGTCACTTTGAGAGATTTTTGTTGACTCCACTAACAGGCAGGACCGGGTATTGTGGGTTAAAGTATTAAGCGTGTTCAGCGCCTCGACTCGAAGCAGCGCAGTTGTTTTTACTAGTGATTTAAATTAAGGCCCTATTCTCTTTCAGCAAAAATTTTTTTTCGATTTTTTTTTTTTTGCATTTATTTATAGCTTGGGTAGTTGTGAATATGCCCCTAAAAGGATTTTTAGAAATTCGAAATACTTAAGGAGATATGGCCATTTTTATCCAGCAATGTTAGTGTTAATGCAAGTGAAGTCAAAACTTTAAACGCGTTTATCTCGAAACCACGTTTTTCGAGCTGGCGGCCACGATTCCGCCAGTTCTACTGAACCGATTTGGATGAAACAAAGTTTAATCGACGTAGAATTGTCACCATTCTGGCCCGTAGTAAAATAAAAATTTTTCGATTTTTTTTACTATTTTTTTTTTACACTAAACTACAAAAAAATGGGTCCAAATTGAAATTTTTTTTTTGAATGGCCGCCATTTTGTCAAAAAAAATCGCAAAATTTTTATTTTACTACGGGCCAGAATTACATCTATGCTGATCATAACCCGGTTTTTTTTTTCATTTCCGACGCTCCGGAGACCCGGAATCGTGGCCGCCGTGACGACACCTTTTTTTTGCACCACCAACTTTGAAGTCTCATTACTTTTTGAACAGCCCTCGTATCGAGGCAAAAAAAATTTTTTTATTTTTTTTCATTCATTACTAATTCAATAAAAAAACAAAATTCAAATATCTTTTTGCGTTTTTAAATGAGAATTTTTTCAAAAAAGGTCCAAAAAAGCAAGCTGAAGGAGAATAGGGCCTTAAATGTCAGCTGTCTGAAAGATCAGGACGCTATTTATATTTTTTCCTCGACGAAGAATAAAGCGACATTGTGATGCCATTTTGAGTTTTTGCTTAGATTTGTAGGCAAATTGAGTAACTGGCTGTGCACCAATAAAATAAATAAAGCAGTTGTGTCGAAACTCACACAATCAAACAATTGCACTTGTGTGCGTAGCAGCGAAACACGAAGTCAACGAAAACGTTTTACGGCTTTACACTGAAAAAATGAATTGAAAGCATATTCGAACTGTCGCATCGCTAAAGTTGGAAACGTAAAGAGAGCAAAGCATTAGTTGCAGTGTTTGATAAAAGTCTAGCGCAGTACGTTCTCTCCTCATTGAAAGCCGAGCGCACGCACCGTGAGAGCACAAGCCACAGAATGTGCTATTTATAGAACACATCTATTCTCTCTCTCTATACGAGTGTCGGCTGCGACGCCGGCAGCATTATGAGTTCCAATTCCATGAAAACAGCTCACAATTTTTTTCAATCGAATTACAATTTTCACAGGGTAGCTTGTAGTCGAGCACTGCGACTTGTCGCCATGGCCAATGCGTACGTGTTGCTGATGGTCAACAGACACTGGACACAGTGACTTTAACTCCTGGCCACGCAAATGTTTGTCTGACTTTAAGCAAATCCTTTCAGAGTTCTCACTCTCATTCTTCGTCGCAGTCGCAGTCGCTGTCGCAGTTGCCGTCGCAGTCGACGTCGCAGTCTCGATTGTATACAGCGTGACAATGGCTCGTTTCCAAATCAATCGTCTGCGTGACTGTGAATGCAAACCTCCATGCTATTCTCTCTTTCTGTGTATCACTCTCGTTCTGTCTCGCTTTCTCAGGCACAGTGTCCACACCTTTTGTGTTGCTGGTGAGTTTCGAGTTTATTTCGCCGTCGATGTCGTTGTCGTTGCTTCTTTTGTGCGCTGCATGCAAAATTAGTCTGGAAGTCGTCTGGGAAAAATGTGACTAGCGTCAAATCAAATGTTTGGCAAGACCTTGAGTGCCAGCTTCATCAGTTCAATTCCTTCAATTCCCCTTGTTCCCTCTCTCTCTCTCTCTCTCTCTCTGTGTATCATATCCGTTTCCGGCACTCGACTGAAATCGCTTTGCCATTCAAAGCGTGCGTTATCCTCCCATATCGATATCCTACCATATCGATATCGACTCCCTTTCCTATCCCCATTCAGTATTTCTATTTTCTTGGCATAAATTACCTGCTTCCATTTCGATTATTCGGGCATTGCGTGGCAAACTAAAAGCCTTTCCTTTCCTTCACTTTACTTTACTTTACTGTACTTTCTTTGCCTTCGCCTTTGCCTCTCTTTTCCATTCCATTCCACTTTTCCGAGATGCTGTTTGCAACTTTCACCAGCCACTGAGGCAAAGTGTTCATTTCCTTTGTGTGGCACTGCAAAGCTTCCGCTACTAACGAAAACCAGTAATATTTTCGTATGCTTGTACACTGCAAAAAATAACCGGGAAATCGGAATAAAAACAATCACAAAATTCAGTAATGCCGGAACTCTAAGAGCTTGATTCAAGCACGATTTTTATACCCTGGGGGTATATTAAGTTTGTTCAAAGGTATGTAACAGGCAGAAGGAAGCATCTCCGACCCCATAAAGTGTATATATTCTTGATCAGCATCAACAGTCGAGTCGATATAGCCATGTCCGTCTGACTCAGAGATCTCAGAGATGGTAAGAGCTAGGACCACCAAGTTTGGAATGAAGACTCTCTATAATGTCAGGCAGAACAAGTTTATGTTAAAATTGTGCCACGCCCACTGTGGAGGGCGTAATTCGTCTAAAACTGACAGCACCTTTTATTTTGGCTTTTAAGTTTAATAGGTTTTTTTTATATCAACGGGTGTGGAATCATGCCCAGAAGCTAATCACCAACTTTCATCACGATTGGGCCATAAATAGTGAAGATATTAACAGTTTTGTCCGAGATATTTTAATGGCAGTTCTATAAATAGAATAGAATTAATGGTCAATTAATTCATTTTACATTTCGTCTGCCAGAATTTTTATCGAATTTGTCATCTTCAATCCAAGTTGCGGCGTGGTGGAAGTGATAAGTGCGCGTCAAGCGAAACGGGAGACCGAGGTTCGAGTCCCGGTTCTGTCGATGGAAACGATTTTTAATTATTATTTTTCTATTATTTTTATTTTTAAAATTGGTTTAAATCATTTATCTTATTATATATGTACGTAGTTGCTACAAAACCGATAGGCCGATATTTAAGGATAAGTATGAGAATTGCATGGGCATCACATCTTTTATTCCTTTAGCTTAAGTTTCAATTTACATGTAATTTAATTTTATTCTATCATCCGATTAAGTCATTTAAAATTATTTTAATTTTTTAAAACTGCTCTAAGTTTACATAAAATAAATCAAATGTTTTTTGAATTTGTTGACTATTTTAATGCTGAGTAGAGTTTTTTATTACTCTTTTTTTCAGTGTAGACCTGCCCATCTTGAGCAGGAGCTGCGGCTTCGGAGGTGGCAACGCTTTAAGTGCCGCTGTCGCGGCGATTGTGGCGAAAAGTTCAAAGTTCAAAGCGAACATTTTCGATTTTGCCATTAATTAACGTTAGTAAATTAGCGGCGCAGCTGCAGCTGCCACTTGCCACTTGCCTCTTGCCACTTGCCTCTTGCCACTTGCCACTTGCCACAGCTTCAACTTGAGTCTCGTTTGGAGTCGACGAATTCTGGGTGTCGAGTTCATTGAATCGCAATCAACGCCGGCCGCATTTGATTTATTTGCGCTCAGCTCAGGACTGGGAACATTTTGTGAAAGTTTCGCCATTTTCTCTTCATTACCAGTCGCTATTTAATAAACAACATTCAACAGCGTCCAAATCAATTAACTGCTTCGCCATTGACTTTAAGCCTGGCGCGAAGCCAAGAAATCAATTCAAGTTTACCTGAGAAATTGTAATTTAAATACTTGTATTAAATATTTTTGACAGAATTTTGACTCTGCATCTCTATCTGGAAATCATTTATTTATTTTAGGTTTCGAAAACTCGATAAGTACATTTTATTTGTAGAAATTCTTTACTTTGCAAGAAAACTAAATTCATTATTTATCAAAAAAAAAACATAACTAAAGACGAATTTCAAATATTTTTTGTTAAAAATAAAAAAATTACAAGTTATTGTGTTTCGAAAAACTTTTGTTTACTATAGTGTGGAGCTTATTATTTGCCATTTAATACGTCTGTTCTAAGCATTTTTATTTCCATCTTATTCTCAAATTATTAAATACTAACACCTATATAATATCTCAACCTTTCTTTGTCTGTTCATAATGACTATCGTAATTTTGAAATAATTCTAAGCCACATTAATAATAATAAAAAAAATATATGAAACAAGTGGGAAAGGCTTTAGTCGAACTCCCGACTATAGGATACCCGTTACTTACTTAAATAAATTTAAAAAAAAAATTTATTGCATGCTTTTAGGCACTTATATTGCTTTAAAGCTCTAATCAGCCATTACCACCTTTCGATTTGTCCGATCTTGTTACGATTTAATAGGATGATAGGTAATAATAGTAGCTAACGGTAATGAGTGAAAAAATCTAAATATCTTGAAAACTATGCATGTGGTGGCTTTTCGTGATTAACGGAGGCGGAAAGGGGCGTGGCAAAATTTTGAAACAAACTTGACCTGCGTGGGGTTTATAGAAGTCTGTGCGCTCTCACACGGACGGACAGACAGATGGACGGACAGACAGACATGGCTATATCGACTCGGCTGTTGATGCTGATCAAGAATATATATACTTTATGGGGTCGGAGATGCTTCTCTTCTCCCTGTTACATATGTACATTGCAACGAATACAATACACCCTTTTATTAATTTTTTTTGTAACGGGTATAAAAATCATGTAGAATTTTTTGGAAGGCTCATTATGATGTTAATCCTTTTCATGTAAGCCTATTTTAAGTCTATGATTTTTCGATTAATAAAAGAATTAAAAATAATCATTATTTACAATTCCTTCTCTTTCTTGCCCCTATCTCTGTCTGTGTCGCTGCCCTTCTCACTCTTCTCCCTGTCCCTGTCTCACTCTTTCTGCCAATCTTCTCAGCTTGCCAGTGGGTGAAAGTTTAAGCCAATTAGCCGGATTATCATGGCCGGAATTGTCATCTGATTGTCAGCGCGCTTTTGACATGCACATCAACCAGCTGGATGGGGATGAGGCAGGATGATAAAGGATGATGGAAAGAGGGAATCGCTTCGCGCATAAATTAAGCAGACAGTCACGAGACAAGGGGCGTGGCAAGTGTGGGAGGCGGGGAAGGGGAAGGGGGCTAGGTTAGCCGAATAAACTCAAGTTGCACTTAATTAACTGCAATAAGAAACTGAAATGAAGCCCAAGCCAAGACGACAGAGACGAAGTTTTTGCAGATGATAACTATGATAATAATGATAATGATAAGGATTATGATAATGATTATACTGATATGATGATGATGATGATGGAAAGTGCAACAAAGGCGAACAAACTTTGCACTCCTTGGAGCCTCATAATTCCGTTAGCTAATTTGCGTCGTTAGATTTGAATGGAAAAGCCGAAAGAGAAGGAAGAAAAAGAGAAAGGGGAAGAGGCAGAGGCAGAGGCAGAAAGATTGTGACACGGCTTTCGTTGAGAACATTGCAACAATAATTGCGTTAATAATTACTAATGGGCAATCATTGCCAATGTCGAGCGAGGGGCAATATAAAAAAGAAGTAGACAGAAGATTTTATTCGGTTGAAAATTTGATGCGCTTTTAGAGGGTACCTCATACGAATTCCGAAATTTGTTCAAGGAATTTTAAAAAATAAGAAAGAAAACCAAGAATAAAATTTTAGTCAAATAAGGAAGAAAATAAAGGGATTGTGGGTTAGAAATTTCAACTAAGAGAAATATTCAGAGAACAAACAGTAGGAAAAAAAATATTAGGAAAAGTATCTTTGGTGTTCCTGCCTTTGGTTAAATTATTTCGAAAAGTTATGTACATTATTCATTATTCAAACATTTATTTCATTCTTTACTCAACAAATCGCGCGACTCGGATTCTTAATTGTGGATTCCTAATAACTCTATTCCTTCTTCCGAATTTCCGTATTCTGAGTAATATTTTTCAACGTTCGTTTAGAGAATCCTTATAGAGCCCTAATTTTCAAAAAGCTTCATGCTACTTTAAGTTATATTAATACATATTATTAAATTATATTATTTTTAAAATTTTTTAAAATTATATTAAAGTTTTTTTATTTTGATAGAAGTTTTTAATAATTTTGCAACGATATTTTTGATTCAAAGTTATATCGAGTTAAATAATTATTTCAACGGAAAGTTCGAAATTTTAACAATTCATTTCACTTGAAAATCTGTTCAGTTTTGACAATAAAAGTTATAAAGGTTTAAAATTGAACACAACTACGTTTTCTTTATTTTAATTTGTTTTTATTATAACGGTATTTTATGGAAATATATCGAAAACTCGATGTTTACCTTTTGATATAATAAATTAATTATAATTAACTAATTTTAACATTATTCAGAAGAAAAATTAAAAAAATAAATGTTTATAATCTACGAGATATGTTTTTTAAACTGATCAAGAACACATATGCATTATGGAGTCCGCCACGACATTTACTGCTTATTTCAAACTACACTAGTCGGCATATTTATTTTGACAACATTTAAAATTAATTCTACTCATAATTTGAACCTACTTCACGTACATTTTGGCATCAATGGAAAGGTCATTTCAATTCCGTTTGAATGATACAAAACTTTTCTTAACCCATTAAGTACCCATTGAAAATTTTGAATTTAAAAAAACGTCAATTTTAAAACTTTTTTCCTCGATTTTTTTCAAAAAAATTTTTGATGCAAAAAAATTCTTCAAGCAATTCTAATAGTGACTGCAAAAACAATTTTTAAAAAATCTCTTTGCTAGTATTTATTATAATTTTTTGAAAACTGCAAAAAATGACTGTTTTAACCCCTTTTTCCTACTTTTCATACAAAAAGTGTCATTTTTGCAGTTTTCAAAAAATTATAAAAAATACTAGCAAAGAGATTTTTTAAAAATTGTTTTTGCAGTCACTATTAGAATTGCTTGAAGAATTTTTTTGCATCAAAAATTTTTTTGAAAAAAATCGAGGAAAAAAGTTTTAAAATTGACGTTTTTTTAAATTCAAAATTTTCAATGGGTACTTAATGGGTTAAGAAAAGTTTTGTATCATTCAAACGGAATTGAAATGACCTTTCCATTGATGCCAAAATGTACGTGAAGTAGGTTCAAATTATGAGTAGAATTAATTTTAAATGTTGTCAAAATAAATATGCCGACTAGTGTATTTCCAAACCTAATTTACCCTCCTCACAGTGTGTAAACTCAGAGATGTTGCTAGCAACAAAGCGAGCTTAGCAACATGCTGCTAAGCTGCCTAGCGACACGAAGCACGCGAAACGACAAATCGTCCAATTGGCAAACTTGGTTCGTTCGTGTGACGCGTTCGCTTCGCGTGAAGTTCGTTTCGGCAACGAGGCGACGTCGTGTTGTTGTTTGAGTTGCCGTTGCCGTTGCCGTTGACGCTGCCACAAACAGTGTTCGTGTGGCAACAAGCTGCAACGGTGGTTGCCCCAAAATGCAGCAGCAGCAACAGTCGAGGCAGCAACAGAGTTAGAGTTAGAGTCAGAGTCAGAGACAGGCAAGTGATACCATTCAGTTGACAACTGTCCACCCCCTCCCTTCCCCACCTCCTGCCTGTTCAAGAGATTCATATTCAGTTTCCGTTTCCGTTTCAGTGTCAATTGAAGTTTTCCATTTTGGTTGCCACGCGCGTGGCAAGAATTGGATTCGATGCCATGAGCCCAAAAGATTTCAAGCATTTTTCAGCCTGAGTTTTCCCTAGAACGGCCTTTTAGCATTCCGCGCATTTCCCAGCTCACAAAATCGCAAACAAAATGCCAAAAGAAAGAAAACAAAAACAAAGAGGAAATACAAGAAAAAAAAACGTAGAAGAAAACGATACGAAAACACAACAACAACTGGCAAAACTCAAACGAAGTTCCGCTTAACCTTTAACCCCATGTGAAATGGAGCAGGGGGAAAGCATGCACTCTCTCTCTCTCTCTCTCTGTCTCTATCTCTCTTCCTCTACCTGTTGTTATGCTGCTTCTCCGATTGCTTAAAGCGACTGCAATCAAAGCCATTTCCTACTGTCTCTTCCTCTTGCTTCTAACCTCTCTTTCTCTCTCTCTCTCTCTCTCTCTCTTTCTCTCTCTCTAACAACTGCTGTGTTCCCAATTTCAAAATCTCCTTAGGCTGGCATTGAAATTGCCAAACAACAATTGCTTTTGGGTCTCAGTTTCTTCTTTTGGTCTGACAACAAACGTAGCTTTTTCTCTTCCTGTCTCTCTCTCTCTCTCTATCCCTATATCAAGAAATACAAGTTTTAGACCCCGTACCTTAAAAAAGTAAAGAGGTCTATTAACTTTGTCACAAAAACAAATGTGCGTAACAGGCAGAAGGAGGCCTGGCAGACCCCATAAACTATATATATTCTTAATCAGCATCAACAGCCGAGTCGATATAGCCATGTCCGTCTGTCCGTCTGTCCGTCCGTCCGTCTGTCCGTCCGTCCGTCCGTCTGTCCGTCTGTAAGAGCGCCTAGATCTCAGAGACTATAAGAGCTAGAGACTCAAAACTTGGTATGTAGGTTCGTCTATATTGCTAGCAGATCGAGTTTGTTTTAGATTTTGGATCGGACCACAATATCATATAGCTGCCATAGGAACAATCAGTTGAAAATCAAGTCTTAGTATGGAAAACTTTTTTGATGTTTGATATTTCCACCAAACTGACAGAATATGCATAAAAGATGGTCCCATACATACTGACCAAATTTGATTGAAATCGGATTACTATATCATATAGCTGCCATAGGAATGATCAGTTGAAAATCAAGTCTTAGTATGAAAATCTTTTTTGTTGTTTGAGATATCTTTATAATAAGTACGGGGTCTCCGACAGTCGAGTACCGCTCGACTGTAGCACCGCCGACTAGTTTTTTTGTAGTTTTATTTTTGATTGATTTGGAATTAGTTTAATTTTATTGTCATTCAAACTTTTTAAAATTATTTTCATTTAATTTTTCTTTTAGTGCTTTTATTTGATTTTAGTACATATACAGGGATGCCACAGAAATCGCTTTCGCTTGAATTTCACCTCAATTTCATTTCGCTGTGCCACAGATCAATTTGCACAATAATTTTAAGCGAAATAAACTAACGCTAAATTCGCTGGCGTCCGATGCTGCCACCTAGTTCGATTTAGATTTTCGAAGTCAGGGGCAGCGATGCCACATTTTTTACTCAGAATTTGAAGTAAGGTATTTAAAATATATATATGGAACCACTTCTGTTTTCTTTAAATTAAGCAATTTTTGAAAACATTCGTCACGAAGAGTTGCCAGACTAATGGCAGACAGTCGCTAGAGTTGTCGAGTAACTTTTATTTTGTAGCGCCAATTGCTTTTAAATTTTTTGTAGCTAATCAAAGTCAATTATTATATAAATGAATTCAATTATATAAATTATATAAGGGAAAAATTAAAAACTTTTTGTTCTGCAATGAAAAACCTAAAAAAGTTGCTAAACAAACCCTTGTGTAATTTAATCTGAGAAGGTGTCAACCCTTAGCAGCCTACTTCGAAAAGGTTGGTGAAACTGATAAGACAAATTAAATCTCTGTTCTGTGGCACCTCGGAAATTTCCGTGCGGAATTGCTGTCTGCGGAATTCTAATTCGCTTGCGATTTCTGTGGCATCCCTGATTATGAATTATATTTACTGTCTATTGTTTTACATAACTTAGTTATTGTACTATCATAAGTTAGTCTTTCTATCTCCTTTTCTAAGTGGAAGCTAAATTTTATTAAATTTTTTAAATAATTCTGCAAATGTTTTAGAATTCAAAACAAACCTGCATGAATTTTACATTTTGTTCAGTTATAAAATACTTTTTCCGAAAAATATAGATGCCCCAAACAAAAATTGTATATTAAATATTTCCAGAGTAACTTTTCAATAACTTAAACACTTTTTTACTGAAGTTTAAGCTCGCAACAAATTAAAAAATTGTAATTGTTCAACGAGAACAATTCACTGAACTCCGAAAACATTAGATAAACAAAACTACAGTTGTTTTCTTTGGACAACACTAACAATATTTTTGAACAAAGTATTAACAAATAATTTAATATTAAATTAAAAAACTATATTTTTGTATTAAATATTAAAAAGTTGTTAAATAAAACACATTTGAGTTGGGCATAAACGAGTATCGAGTACATACGAATTTATGTTAAGTACACAGCAAAATCAAAATTATTTACCCCATTGTTTGTACTTAATGAAATTTTAAGCATTATGTTGTAATTGAAATAATTTAAAATACATATGTACATATGTATATATGTATATTGTAATATGATAACAGGCAATTGAGGCCGTTAAAAACATTGATAATGTTAATCAAATCAAAACACTTTGTAATAATGTCGACTGAATACACGAATGTTGCTGAAAAAATAACAAAGGGACAGATAGAAAGAGGTAGCTAGGAGAGAGAGAGAGAGAGAGAGAGAGAGAGGGATAGAGAGAGAGAGGAACAAGTGGAGGCCACTTTGGCAATTTAAACTGAAAGTAATTCCACTAAAATGTTTTAACAAATTCAAATACAAATGGCAATGGAGCTGAGAGGCGGACAGACAGACAGACAGTTGGACAGACAGACGGACAGAAAGTTAGAACGTATACGTAACGGTACTAAGGACTAAGGACTAAGGACTTCCAGGTGAAGCGAGACAAAACGATTGCGAAAACTGAACGAGGTGGAACAAAACGTTGCGCATCGTTTACTCTTCGGTTTTCCCTTTTCCTTTTCCACAGAACTGAGGGAAAAGTCTGAGCAAGCAGACGAAAATTTGAAAGTGAAATCAAACAATGCGAAAATAACTTGTACAACAATGTCAAGTGTTCCGCTTTTCCCATTTCCCCATTTCCCCATTTACCATTTTCAATTGCGTGGGCTGTGGCAAATAATTCGAAGAACAGAGAAAAGAGCTGCAAGTTTTTCACTCTCTTTACCTGCGTCTTTTATTTATCTTGTTGCACATTTCTCACAATGTTTTCCCTTGATATTTTTTAATTTTCCTAATAGTTAGATTATCCACGCATTTTCCCCAGCTGAGATCAAAGTGAAAATTGGAAAGTTTTACTTTCACATTGTCAAAAGTATTCAATCTCCATTTTTGTTTATTTATTTATCTTTGTACATTTCTCAAATATTTAATTTAGCTCATCAGATGAAAAGCGAAATTAATTGTTTGAAAAAAGAAAATATTGAATACTGAAACAAAGTCAAGGTTAAGCTTGATATTAATTAATAATTTAACGAAAAAAAATGTCAAACTTTAAGCTATTATTTGAGCTCTGAACTCTTTCCAAATGTTCAATGATGAAATGTTCTAATTAATATGAAAATTAATTTTGCTCTTTGCAAATATTGAACACAACCAATTCGTAATATAAATTAAAATTTACTGATTTCTCACTTTCGTTTATCTTTTGTCCATAGAAATGGATAATTATTAGTTTTTGAACTAACTGAAAGACTTTGAAGTTGATTTTTACTTTTGTTTAACTTTATATTTAAACGATATACAGTTCTTTTATCAATGCTAGCAGGTTAATAATAATAATAAACACAAAATCACCAAATTCCAAAGTGCTAACTATTTTTGTGCTTTTGTCTTTAAAGAACTTTTTATAATTTTTTAGAGCTTTTAAATAAGGTTTAAATATAGGTTCTTTTAAATATTCGATGCATATAGCACAGTGAGTCAAGTAACTGTTTTGACAAATTATACAATTCGCACCTTTTAATTTGCAAAACAAAAACTCTTTTCTTGATATTTGATAATTGTTGTCAATGTCAATACCAAATAAAAATACAAAATCAAACAAAATCTATTGGGACATACACTACTGGCCAAATTAATAAGTACACTCTTTCTTTTACTATAACAGCTATTGTAAGTCAAGTCTTCAAATTTAAAAAATATATTTGGAAAGGTCATCTAAATTCCGTTTGAATGATGCATAACTTTCCTTAACCCATTGAAATATTCGAATTTAAAAATAAAGTCAACTTTCAAAAAAATTTTCCTCGATTTTTAAAAAAAAATGTTGGGATGCAAAAACATTCTTCAAACAATTTTAGGAGTGACTGCAAAAAAAAATGTTCAAAAATCTTTTCGCTTATATTTTTTAAAATTTTTTGAAAATTGCTTAAAAGGCACTTATTGTATGAAAATTACGATATATGTATTTTAATCACATCATTAATCACTTTATCATTCACTAATTTATAATTTGAATATGATAAATTTTTATCACATATTTAATCATTTATTAATTTATCAATTTAAATTGATATATTTCAATTACAAATTTAATCATTTATAAATTCAAATTGATATATTTTAATCACAAATTTAATCATTTATTAATTTATAATATCAAATTGATATATTTTAATCACAAATCTAATCATTTATTAATTTATAATATCAAATTGAATATTTTAATCACAAATTAAATCATTTATTAAATTATGAATCGAAATTGATATATTTTAATCACAAATCATTAATCATTTAATCATTCACTTATTTATAATTTCAATATGATATATTTTAATCACATACTTAATCATATATTAATTTATCAATTTAAATTGATACATTTCAATCACAAATTTAATCATTTATAAGTTCAAATTGATATATTTTAATCACAAATTTAATCATTTATTAATTTATAATATCAAATTGATATATTTTAATCACAAATTTAATCATTTTTTAACTTATAAATTCAAATTGATGTATATAAATCACAAACTTAATCATTTATTAATTTATACATTCAAATTGATAATTTTATATCAGAAATTTAATCATTTATTAATTTATAATATCAAATTGATATATTTTAATCACAAATTAAATCATTTATTAATTAATAAATCGAAATTGATATATTTTAATCACAAATCATTAATCATTTAATCATTCACTAATTTATAATTTCAATATGATATATTTTAATCACATACTTAATCATATATTAATTTATCAATTTAAATTGATACATTTCAATCACAAATTTAATCATTTATAAGTTCAAATTGATATATTTTAATCACAAATTTAATCATTTATTAATTTATAATATCAAATTGATATATTTTAATCACAAATCATTAATCATTTAATCATTCACTAATTTATAATTTCAATATGATATATTTTAATCACATACTTAATCATATATTAATTTATCAATTTAAATTGATACATTTCAATCACAAATTTAATCATTTATAAGTTCAAATTGATATATTTTAATCACAAATCTAGTCATTTATTAATTAATTATTTAAAGCTAATTATAAGCTATTTATCTATGTTAATTTTGTTAAAAATATTTGTTCTCCGATTTTTCAGCTTCGCTCAAATTTCGCAGCGTGTAGTCGCGTTCGATATTTGTTTTGACGTGGCCCAAAGGCTTTGGCCTGGCTTGTCACCAACGTCGCGACGAAGTTGAGTCTTGAGTCTTGTATATTGTTGTTGACTAAATTGTTGTTATATTTATTGTGTTGTTGCAGCCGCAACAGTTGCGGTGACACTTTTGTCGCTTTGAAGCGTTAGGACACTTGAGTCAAGTGCATCCTGGGAGAAACAGGACACGGGCAACAGACGGAAGACAGAAGACAGACAGAGACGGAGACGGAGACGGTCGACGTAGGACGGCAAAGGTAAACGTTAAACGTTGATTCCATTCTGCGTTTCATCGCACTGTCAACATGAGGCAATGTTGTTGCTTTTGCTTTTGCTTTTGTTGTGGCAACTTCCCTTCCTTGCTTCCTTGCAAAAGCAAAAGTTAACTTAAGCAGCTGCCAAGTGACTTGAAAGTACTTGAGCGCATCCTTAAGCAGGATATCAACTGGCAAAAGCGTTGAAAGGAGCAACAGACACTGTCTCTCTGTATCTGTGTGTCTGTCTGTGTGTGTGTCTGTCTGTGTGTGTGTCTCTGTCTGTGTGCGTGCAACAACATGTGGCAAGAGCGTGGCAAATCTCAGCCAATGTCAAAGAAGCAACACAACAAACACACGCCGGATGTGACCGCCTTTTGGACACATCACACACATACACTGAGAGAAAAAACACAAATTTTCACTATTTACAATCTGATTTAAATAATGTTATTTTCAATTTTGATCAGATCATTGTTTTAATATGGACATATTTATTTTATTTAATATAACTTTTCTATACTTTCAAATAAAAATTAAATTTTATTATAATTTAATTGTTAATTTCAGATGAATATTTTAAAATAAAAATAAAACAAAAAGATAATGCAAAATCGTGTTTTTTAGCTTTGAAAACATATTGAATTTAAATACTTTTATATTATATTTTATTAAATTTGTTATTAAATTAAGCACAAATTCAATTAGTTTTAATAGATTTGAAAATATAATCAAATATTTTTTAATTTCAAATTAAATGCTTTTATAAACAAATTTAAGCCGATCCAAATAATCTGCGTTAATGTTCAAAGTTTTCAGTTAGTATGAAACTAAATGAAGCAATAATCCATCGATGCTGACAAGCTAGAACCGGTTGGGAATTTTAACTTAGGTATACAAAAAATGTGACTTGAATACTAAAATTTTAAGTAAACGAAAAAAAAACGTTTCAATTTTTGTGATAAATAGAAATAACATAAATTTAAAAGAAAATAGTTTTTACAATAAAAAAAAATAAATTAAATGAACTTCGAAAATTTATAAAATAAATGTTTTTGCAATTTTCGTTCGTCGTTCTCTCAATGTACATGTAAATTGTGTCCATAAATACTTAATACTAAAATAAAATTCTAAATATTTAAAATATCTATTCATTAGTTATCAAACTCCATATTTATACATTTTTAATTTCAAGTGTTTTTCATTGTATTATTTTAATTTTAAGTGTAATTATTTTAATTTTAAGTGTTTATCATTTTATTATATTACTTTATTCACTTTGAAATAAAAGTCTGTTCTTAGCTTGATTAAATTGATTTATACTCGTAGTTAATTATTTATTTTTTATTTTATTCCACTTTTAATACAGCATAATAAATACGTTACCAAAAAAAAAAAAGATTTATTTATTTATGGCATGTGAGTTATGTGAATTTCAAAAGTTCATAAGCAAATATTTAATTATACAAGGTATATATTTATTTTATCAGTGTACTAACCTTTCATCCACCTCCTCTAGACCTCCCCCCTCCCCACTCCCCTCTCCCCTCTGCCACTTCTGTCTGCCCCTTTAGTCAGTTGGCCGCGACCGCGTTGTTGGCAGCACGTTGTGGCCTTTTATTAGATACGTGCTGTATCTCTGTTTACCAACTTTGATGGTGTTAATGCCTTTTGTTCTTGTTGTTGCTCTGATATACATCTATGTCAACCAGACACACACACACACACACACACACACACACACACACACACACACACACACACACACTCGGGGGCATGCCTCTAAAGGGCGTAAAAAGTGCAGCGTATGTGCTTTTTAAGCTAGCCCAAGGAGAGCAGGAGATAGAACAACGAGAAATTGCCCAAAGAGGCGCTATATTCAGTGGGCGTGGCCTTGACTCGAAACGGCGCTTGCCACAGTTTTCTAACTTCAGCCTTTCAGCTTTAATTTCTAGCCTATTTATGGCTAGAAAAGCAACTGCGAAATATTGTAGGAAAAATTCAATTAAAACTGCAATTGTCCAAAATGGCGACTCGCATTGTTGTCACAACAGCAGCAGCGACAACAACAACAACCAACAACAACAACAAAAGCAATGTGATCGCACAGTGGCGTAGACTACAAGGTGATTAAAATTAAATAAAAGCTATTGAACCTAACACAAACTAAAAATTAAAAATTTTTGTACTTAAATTTAAAAAAAAAATTTAAAAATAAAATTTAATTTTTATATTTTATTGTTACATTTTTAAAAAAAATTTAATATTCTTGAAAAAATGTTAAGTGCAATAAAATATTTTTTATGCACTCGCTTAGGTATCTATGCGTATTTAAAGTAACAAAAAGATACAAAAACTTTCTGGTTTAAAATCGGAATTTCGACTTTGATTTTAGACCCATGGTTTCTTGGGCAAATCTTCTTAGAATTCGTCGTAGATTACGATTTTGACAGCCACTTGGTGTATTTTTTTTAAGTCCATACACATTGACCCACTCTTATATACATACATACATGAAATTTATTTGTCAAACAATTAAGTAAATATTCAGTACAATTTTGAAAATCAATACAATTTTATTTTATTACAACCTAATTTTTATCTAAAAAATTTGTTGACATTTTATTGCTTGATTTTTGGGCACAGAGAAAACTATTTTCATATTACTTTTGGATTGTTGGAGATTTGTAGAACATACGTGAATAAAAATTAACATTAAGTTACTGCATCACTAATTCTTATTATATTTTGAATTGAATTTAAATAATGCTTAACTCATTTTAATACATATTAAAAATAAGTAGAAATTGACTTTAAGTTGATTTATTTATTGTATAAAATATACCAATGATATAAATTCTTTTGGGTTATATTAAATTTAAATTAGAGCAATGAACTTCTTTGCTCATAAAAAAAAATTTCAAATGGATAAAATAAATTTTAAATTTATTTGCTGATTGTATAAAATATAAAAACAATGAGTAAATTCATTTTTTAATTTGAGATACATTTAATCCATTTGTGACATCAAAAATGTATACGAAAAAATAAATATCTGACATTTTAATATAACTGGAATTAAATTTTTAATTGATTATAATATTTATTTATGTAGTTACATAAACTACTAAGAGGAACACTGATATTCATTGTCTAACTTTCTCATATTTCTGCCGGCGCGCGTCGCAGCCGACACACGTGCAAAGAGAGAGAGAGCAACGTGTGGTCTATAAATAGCACGTTCCACAGCTGTGCTCTCACGACGAGTGTTTTCGGCTTTTTGTTCTCTCACGAAGCATCTGATCGGCTGATACTTTCTGGTGTCAGTCGCTGAGCTGCGTTCAACGAAGAGAAATTGTACAAACTTTTATCATACACTGCAACTGATGCTTTGTTCTCTTTGCGTCGCCATCTGTTAACGATGCGACAGTTCGCATATCCTTTCATTGTACAGGCGTGCCACAGAAATCGCAAGCGAAATAGAATTCCGCACGGAAATTCCCGAGGTGCCACAGAACCTCGAGAGATTTGATTTTTTTTAGCATTTTCACCAGCCTTTTCGAAGTAGGCTGCTAAGGGTTGACACCTTATCAGATTAAATTACACAAGGGTTTGCTTATCAACTTTTTTAGGTTTTTCATTGCAGAACAAAAAGTTTTTAATTTTTCCCTTATTTAATTTATATAATTTAATTCATTTTAATAATAATTGACTTTGTTTAGCTACAAAAAATTTAAAAGCAATTGACGCGACAAAATAAAAGTTACTCGACAACTCTAGCGACTGTCTGCCATTAGCCTGGCAACCTTTCGTGACAAATGTTTTCACAAATTGCACAATAAGTTAAAGGTTAGTTTCCGTAAAACTTGATTTAACTTAAAAGACCTTTTTTTTGAATGCTTAATTTAAAGAAAACAGAAGTGATTCCATTTAAAAATTTTAAAAACCTTACTTCGAATTATGACTAAAAAATGTGGCATCGCTGACCCTGACTTCGAAAATCTAAATCGGACTAGGTGGCAGCATCGGACGCCAGCGGATTTAGCGCTAGTTTATTTCGCGTAGAATTCTTCTGCGAATTGATCTGTGGCACAGCGAAATGAAATTGGGGTGAAATTCAAGCGAAAGCGATTTCTGTGGCATATATTAAAACTGATGAGATTAGCAAGGAAAATTAATATACAGTCGAAACTCCCTAGCTCGAATCACCATTATCCAAAGAAAAGGTTTGAGTTATGGATATATTCGACTTATAGAGTTCTTTGTTAATTTTACTGCCACTCATTTAGCTCGAGTTAGAGAGAAATTCGAGTTAAAGAAGAAGTTCGAGTTATGGAAGTTCAACTGTATGTAAAATTTGTGATTTTTATTATAATAATTATTTGCGCCAATGTGCGACTGGCTGCCACCAGGACAATGCAACAGAGGAAACTTGCTTCGTTTCAAGTGTGGCATGTGGGGAGGAGAGAAGAGAGAAGAGAAGTGGTGAGGAGATAAGAGGAGAGGGAAAACTGCAGCAAGCGGCAATCGCTGAAACCGGAAATGCGCAAAACTAACGGATAATGGAAAATGGCATTTGGGTAACAGAGTGAAAGAAAGAGAGTCAGAGAGAGAGAGAGAGAGTGAGACAGAGAGATAGGAAGAGGGAGAAGTGCAATTGAAATGGGTTGACATCGAGAAAGTTGCCACAGACACAGCCGAGTTCCAGCTGATTGCGATGCCCAAAACTGTGTGTGGAGGGGGCGTGGCAGGGGGATGGGGGGCGGGGATGTTGCGGAAAGAGGATGTCCACATAAAACTGGAAAACTGGGGAAAATAACGCTAAATGTCATGGTTATGTTTACATGCGGTGAGCGAATTCAAACGGAAGTGAGCGTTAAAAACTTTTCTGGGCGGGCAGCGGCAATTAAAGCAAATTAATGCAAAATGCATGTGGCACGGGGGGCAGCGGAGGAAGCGGGAGGACAGGGAAGGGTAAGGGTAAGGGGAAGGGGAAGCGGAAGGGGCTTCTAGCCATAAGCTGATGAAACAAAATGCTGACAGCAATCAGCAAAGCTGTAAATTAACCAAACACACACTCACACACACATATAGGGAGAGCAAATCATGCGGCATGTGGCATGCAGCATGTGGCAAGCGTTCATGAGATGCAAATGACATGCTGAACGCTTCACTAGACTCCTCTCCTCTCTTCTGTTCTGCTGTTGCATATTCAAATGCTCAAATGTTGCTGCCTCCGCGGCATTTGCAAATGAATTGCATGAAGTTTGTCGTTCAGAATGTTGCAACTAACATTGACGATAGCTGGTTAAGTAGGCGAGAGCATTTAGCTTGCCACATGGCAGGATTCGGTTGCATGCCACTAACAGTTGCAGGATAAACATCACTGCGCTGATGACGAAAACAGCACGAAGGGTGCGAAAGGCGACTAGCAATATATAAAGAAAGAATAGACTGAACAGAGAGAGTTATATACCGATCAAAAGGTACGGTTTTGACTAAGAAAAGTGCATACACTGAAAAAAAAAGCCTTTCTAAAATCAAGTATAAAATACTTAATTTAAGCTCGCATTTTTTAAGTATGTATTCAGGATTAAGCTGAATAATCAAGCCTGTATCGGAATTAAAATGGGAAAATACACATTTGCTGAGCGCGAGAGGAAAATTCTCTCTCGGCCTCTCTCATTTCAACCGGTCCGGTGGCTCAATGGTTAGAGTCGCCGACTCCAGTTTGAAGAAAGTCTGGGTTCGATTCCCCCAGTAAATTAGAATAAAAAAGGTAAAAACAAAAAAATGTTTAAAAAAAAATATCTAGTAAAAAAAAAAATGTTAAAAAAAAACGTTAGAAAGATGCTTAAAAAAAAATTTAAAAAAAAAAATTTTTAAATGTAACGTAAAACATTATAATTAATAAAAAAAATTTAGCGTGAATTTAAAAATTTCAGAATTGAATTCAGGATTGAAAAAATCAAGTACAGTCGAACTTCCCTAACTCGAACTTCCCTAACTCGAATTTTCTCTAACTCGAACAAAATCGAGTGGCAATAGCGTTTACTGAGCAAATTTCATACAAATCGCCTTCCCTAACTCGAACTTCCATAAGTCGAATTTCTCCGTAACTCGAACAAAAATATTGGGCCGTGCTTCTGTAAGTCGAATTTTTCGGGAAAATCTCCAAATAAAGTCTGAATTTTTTCGTTTCTATTTTATGCTTTTGTTACCGGCTCGTTTGGATATGTAATATTGATGTACATTAACATATAGTGATGCAATATGATAGAATATTGCATCAAAAATTACTTAAGCTTGTGAAATTGCTTTAGGAAAGATGTTCGTAATGTACTTCTTGGTTAGCGCATCAGTGTACTAAAATGTTTAAACATTTTTAAAGAAATATTCCAACTTATTAGTAGTTAAGGAATTTGAAAATAGACCAAATAAACTAAAGTTCCTGTAAAATGTGGTTTGTCAGCAAAAACATTTTTCATTATATTAAAAAATGAAATATTAATTATGATCACATTTGAATCGGGAACCTCTTCTGGATACAGCAAAAGAACGAAGAAACCAATTTTCGGGAATATTGACAGGTCTTGAAAAAACTGGAATCTTTTTTTGTTGAAAATAACAAGAAACATTTGCAATATGAAATGTATTTATGATTGAATGCATTTGTAGTTTCTTTTAAAAAACTAAAAAAAAGTTCCCTAACTCGAACTTTTTTCTTGAATAATGGTGATTCGAGTTAGGGAAGTTCGACTGTATTTCATACTTGATTTAAGAACATTCGAGATTACCCCACTTCTGACATCGTCTCGGATTGAATTCGGGCTAAATATCCCGGATTTTTTTTTCTGTGTACCAGAAGTGTATAAAAATTAATTTAAAATAATCAATTAATTAATTTTAATTTCGAGTTTTAAAAGTTAAGCTAGTGCAACAAATGACTTTGCAGGACTTATGGATGGAATGCCTGTTGCATGCCACAAATGTTGGTGGCACGAATGAAATATTGAATGCGACACATTTGGCGGCAGCTACGCGTGGAAAGGTTGAAAATGTGGTTCGAGCTTCGAGGCGTTGAATGTTATTCGCTTTTGGTATTTCTTTGTCGAGACAAACTTAATTTGTAAGTACCCTGGCTGCTGCCAGAGTTGCCACCCACTGAGTTGCCACAGTGGGTGCCGGCTGTCGATGTTGCCACACCCGCTGCTCGTTGCACATAATTTAATTACCGCAACGTGCCAAGGCGTTGGGCTTGATTTGTGTCTTCCTTCTCTCTCTCTCTTTCTCTGTCTCCCTCTCTCTGTCTTTGCCTCTTTCACTCATGCTGGCATCGTGTGGCAACAATGAAGTGCAACATGTTTAGAATAGCAATTAAGTCCATGGCGTCAGAGTCAAAGTCAAAGTCTAAGCTGAGGCCAAAACCTGCCACATGCCACATGCCGCATGCCCCAAGCCTTAAGCTTACCTCAACTCTCTCTTCTTCTTCTGCCCTTGCAGTTATCGGAGCTGAGTCCAATTCTGTCACTTGCCACTTCCGTTCACCAAACGTTTAATGCGTTGCCTGTTCGTACAACTTGCCACGTGCCACGTGCCACGCCTAAGCCTGTTGCAAGCAGCTCCATGTTTTTCTCTCTCTCTCTCTCTCTCTTTCTCTATCGCTCAGGAATCGCAAGGATTAAAATATTAAAAATATAAATTATAATAAAAGTATATGTATTTCTTAATTCAAAAACGAGCTCACATTATTTAATTAATCTGAAATGTGTATTATAAAATTTTTGTTATCAAAATTTTCAAAATAAAAGTTTCTTGTTCTCGTTCTATCATTCAGGAATAACAAGAAATAAAATACTTTAAAAAATAAACTTTAAAAAAAAAACTCACATTATTTGATCAAGATAAAAATTTTAACTTAAATTTGCTTAATACAAATTTAATTTTTTTTTTTTTTTTAGTTGCCGGAAAGATTTTATTCTTTCATTCCTAAGAATTTAAAAAAAAATGTTCGACTACATTGACGGGGGGAATCGAACCCAGTTTTTCAAACTGAAAGTTCTAATTATGTTACAGGTCGGCGACTCTAACCACTGAGCCACCGGACCACACACAAATTTCTTAAACAAAAATTTCTTGTTCTCCCTCTATCTCTCAGGAATAGCAAAGAAAAAAACATTATCAAAAATATATTAAAATATAGCTCACATTTATCCAGATAAAAATTATGAAATTATATTTTAACTCAAATTTGTATTATACAAATTTTCTAAATTAATCTGGGGTGCCACAGAAATCGCTTTCGCTTGAATTTCAGTTAAATTTGTATGAAATTTAAGTGAAATTCAAGCGAAAGCAATTTCTGTGGCACCCCCAAATATTTATTGGAAATTTTTGGGTCCATATGTAAACAAAAATGGATTTTTATCATGACTTGGTTATGACCTCTTTCAAGTTGCTTGTGTGCGTAGCAGCGAAACACGAAGTCGACGAAACGTTTTTTTAATGAAATGAAAGCATATGCGAACTGTCACATCGCTACAGTTGGCGACGAAAAGAGAGCCAATCATCAGTTGCAGTGTATGATAAAAGTCTAGCGCTGTACGGTCTCTTCTCATTGAAAGCATAATGCGACTGACATCAGAAAGCATTAGCCGATCAGATGCTTCGTAAGAGAACAAGACGCCGAATTCACGCATCGTGAGAGCACAAGCCGCCGAGCGTGCTATTTATAGAACACACTTATTCTCTCTCTCTCTGTACGTGTGTCGACTGCGACGCCGGCAGAATCATGAGCTCCTCTCCCATGGGTGAATCTTTTGGCCCTTTGGATTCCACTGCTTTACAAGTATTTTCTGACCATGTTTCTTTTATTCACGGATAATCTGCTTACCTTTTTTATTATGTACAAACTAAATACTTGCTAAATGACTTATTGTTCATCATTTTCTATACGTTAGCCACTTAATCTGTACTTACTCCTTGTGTTTATCCCAGTGTTGTCCTTTATTCTTTGCTTTTAGAAATTTCAGTTTGCAAAACTCAACAAGATTCGCAAATATGAGTGCTTAATATTTATTTATTTGCCTATTGTTATTGTTGTTGTACTTTTTGGGTGAGCTTTGATTTTGTGTGTCTGTGTATTCAACTCGACAAAAAGAACGTAGAACTTAGATCTGGACTCGGAGTCTCGGACAATTGGCTGGCCTTTTAATTAGTTTAGGCAAAGGCCACAATGGCCTCTATGTTGAGTGAAGATGTGCAAGTAACAAATACGAATATGTAAATATAAATAAATAAGTATTTATGCAAATAAATGTCGAGAGTATCAGCAAAAGAATTCAATTATGCAGTTCAAATTGCATTTGGGTCACCTCACTTCTCTCTTCCTACATCTCGCCATTTTTCGCTTCTTTAACTACTTCTTTCTCTACACAGAAAAAAAAATGCCATTCTAAAATCAAGTATAAAATACTTAATTTAAGCTCGCATTTTGTAAGTATGTATTCAGGATTAAGCTGAATATTCAAGCCTGTATCAGGATTAAAATAGGAAAATACACATTTGCTGAGCGCGAGAGGAAAATTCTCTCTCGGCCTCTATCATTTCAAACGGTCCGGTGGCTCAATGGTTAGAGCCGCCGACTCCAGTTTGAAAAAAATCTGGGTTCGATTCCCCCCGTCAATTAAAAAAAAAAAGGTTAAAAAAAATGTAAAAAAAAAAATCTATTAAAAAGAAGACAATTTTTTTTTAAAGAATTAAAAAAAAAATATCAAAAAAAAAATGTTAAAAAAAAAATTTAAAAAAAAAAGTTTAAATGTAACGAAAAACATTATAAATATTATTTCATACTTGGTTTAAGAAAATCCGAGATTACCCCACTTCTGACATCGTTTCGGATTGAACTCGGGCTAAATATCCCGGATTTTTTTTTCTGTGTAGGTTTTAGTCTCTGCATTTCTCATCTATCTTCAACTTCTCCTCGTTTAAAAATTCAACAGACACACGACTGCAATCTCTGATTTTTAAATTCACAAATAAATTATATATCAAATTAAAAAATTGAAAGAAAATAAACCCAAAAGTAAGTGAACAGAAAGTTTAGCTACCAATTGTTACCAAAAATAGCTTATAAGTGATTCTAGTTTGGCTTTTTAAAACTATAAATTTTTGAGATTCCAATGATTGATGACTTAAGTCAGAGCAAGCCTGATTTCAAAATTTCAGCTCTTTTATTGGTTATTGGCAATTTTCCCCTATCCCAAATCAATATTGCAGTTGTTATAGCGACTTTCTATAATGCGTCCCATTTTATTACATATTGTAAGCTTATTGTTATCTCACACTCACACACACATAAACATACACATAGTATGTGTAAAAAGTATAAAAATAAGAACTATTTCGAGCAGAGGTCCAAAGTCGAAGTTTGAATACACTTTCTGAGAAGATACACTTTTATTGGAAAGTAAATTTAAAAAAAAATAAATAAAATAAAAAAGCTTTAAAGAATTCAAAGCAAATGATGAACATGGACTTCAATATTTAAAGATATAAGATATTCTTAGATTTAGATTTATAGAGATTTAGATTTTGATTTTAGAGTAAATAGAGATTAAAAATATAGATTTTGCTGCTGAAACATGAGTGCAAAAAAAATAACATATAAGCAATAGGTACCAGAGTTGTTCCTAATTAACTACTTTTTTAATGAATTTGGCATTTCATTGGCATTGAAGAAAAGTGGCGCTAGTGAAATTTTATTTAACTAGCATTGAAAAAAGTAGTGCTAGGGAAAAATTTTAATTACTTTTCATTTTTCAATTAGCATTAAGTAATTATAGGAAAAAAATATTTTAAATAAAATTAGTAAAAATTTTGAAAAATTTAGAAAAATGGAAAAAAAAATTAATAAAAATGTGGAAAATTGTTTTTCCGATAGTTTTCCCGATATACGATATATTTATTCGATAGTTGTATACGATAGTTTTATACAATAGTTATGTACAATAGTTTTATACGATAGTTTTATACGATAGTTTTATGCAATAGATTTATTCGATATTTTTGTACAATAATTTAATACAATAGTTTTGTATAATAGTTTTCTCCGATATATTTATACGATAGTTTTATACGATATATTTATACGATAGTCTTATGCGATATTTATTCATGCAATAGTGCACTGTTGTTACGTCAGGTACTTATTTGGTACTTAGTTGAAGCTTAACTTAAACTTAACATTTTTCAAAAAGTTTATCGTTGATTTTCTAAAATTTTATTTAAATATAGTATTTTATTTTTCTAACATTGAATTTGTAGACTAAGTACTGAATATTAAATATGAATAATACTAATGTCAATCAGAAAATTGGTATTTCCATTTTATTTTTGAACACTCCACAAAACAAATCAAACTCGAAATTAAATTATAAATAAACTTATTTCTTATTCGATAAATTCAATATACCCCATTGCAGGGCATTGAAAAATAGTTAGAAAATGGGAATGGGAAAACGAGAAAAAGCCCCAGAGCCCAATAAGGGATGATGGGAATTTCGCTAAGAATTTTCATTTCCTTTAACGCAGCGTGTGTGTCAAGTGGCAGCAGGGGCAAGGATGTTATTGCTGCCCCAAACTGCCAGGACAAGACAACGCCAAGCCCCCTCAGAAGGAGGAGGATGAGGAGGAGGAACAACAGTAGCTATTGAGACCATTCCAATATGTATCCGATGGCAATAGATGAAGAAGCATTCGTATATCATTTATGTATTTGGTATTTGGTATATTGTCATTTTGTGGCAGCCAATGAAGTGTCCACCAATAGACAGAGCTGTAACTAACATTCAATGTGGGCGGATATTGCCACACACACACACACACACACACTCTGAGATACAACAGGAGATATCCAGTAGTGTATTTGCTACGAAAGGAAATCGTATTCAAGAGTTTATTAGTCCATTATACAAAGCAAAACCAATTTATTGTAAATTCATTTATAAGTTTTAAGGAATTTCAGCCCAAACTGCTGAATAAAATATTTCTTGATTCTACAGTCTACAGGTCAATTAATAATCCGTTTGAATGATACAAAAACTTTCCTTAACCCATTAAATACAAATTTAAAATTTTGAATTTTTGTAAAAGCCAACTGTTTTGACATTTTTCTCGGTCTCAAACAAAAATGTTTTGATGCAAAAAGTTTCTCTAAACAATTTTAATAGGGACTGCAAAAAATTGTTTTCCAAAATCTCTTCGCTAGTATTTTTTATGATTTTTTGTAAGGGATGATCTCAGAAAAATGTTGTACGAAATGGAGGAAAAAAGTGGCTAGCTTAGCTATTTAAAAAAAAAACAGTATAAAATAATGTTCTTTCAGTTAATTTAACACCCAGAAGACTTTGCAAAAGTTAATTTCCTTAAACCAAATGGGATAGTAGTTTTATTTTAGTCTCATTGATTTCCAAACTAGATAGATAGTTTAGTTTAATCTATAAATTTTAATATTCTTTGTCCTGACTGATTGACTCACTGACTGACATATCAACGTGTAGCCTACACGGTAAAAGATAGACAGCTGAAGTTTTCACACAACATAGACAAGATAATTTCATCGTGCAATAAGACGGCGTTTTGCTAAATTCGACCTCTTAGTGGGTCAAATCGGGGTCAAAGGTCACGGAATTGCTTAGTATGAACAACTTTTTTGTTTTTTAGAATATTTCAACCAAACTCACAGATTATATGTTTGGGACTGTCTCTTACATTCTGAACAAATTTGGACAACGACGTATGACTATATCATTTAGCTGCCATAGGGACGATCGGATGCAAAGTGACCTTTAGAGTCAAAAGCTCTGTTGTTGTATGAGATATCCTAACAAAACGCACAGATTAAATCTTTTTGCTAAATTTGGTCTTTATCCACAAATTTAGCTTTTTCCCGCCAAATTTAGCTATTTTCCCGCTAAATCTGAATTTTTCCCGCCAAATCACTAAATCTGACTTTTAGCCACAGTTCAATTGCAAGGAAGAAACATTAAAACCGCGGACAGCAGAAGTTAAATATTTCCCCCTAGTTTAATATAAATTTAAAGCAAACCTTTTTTTTTTTCGTATGTTTGTTTTTCAACTTGATTGTAATAAGCTCGTTATTCGAACTTTTAAATGGTTTTTTATATTCACATTTCACTCTCCTCCATTTCCATCTCCTTTTCCCCCTCTTCCTGTCTCTCGCACACTCTTTAGCACAGCTCTTTCATTCGGCTGTCATGTACAATAAATGAAATCAAAAAAGCAAAACCGATTACAAAACTTGTCAATGTTGTTTGTCTGCTCGACAATCTACTGATAATTACTATCTGGGGACCCTCTCAGTGTTCGCCCATCCTTCCCACCTCTTCTCATATCTTTTGCTCCTTTCCCCACTCTCCCTGATCAACAAACTTGCAGATACTTTGGAGCGACGTGAACTTTGCTCAAAGTCAATCTTTTGTATTTAGGTATTTATTTTAATTCGCTCACTGAGGCTATTTTCATTTGGTCAGTCAGTTTGTAATCTGCAAAGGAAGACGTTTATTGTTAGAGAATTCAATTAGCATACTATATTTATTAATAACATCCGATTAAGTTCATACACCTCGAGACTCAGATTCTAAATTAGCACTGTCTTCATTTAATGTTTATCTGAAATATTCACATTTATCTGGGGTGCCACAGAAATCGCTTTCGCTTGAATTTCACTTAAATTTCATACAAATTCAAGTGAAATTCAAGCGAAAGCGATTTCGTGTGACAGCCCCTGTATATGTTTTCCAAATTATTTAATCGATTTTCTCAAATATTTTGTAAAATTTGTCAATTTGTGCATCTTTTCAAATTTTGTATTAGAAACTTTCCTTACAACCATTTTAATTTATTTATCGGGGGTGCCACAGAAATCGACTTCGTTGAATTTCACTTAAATTTGTATGAAATTTGTATGAAATTTAAGTGAAATTCAAGCGAAAGCGATTTCTGTAGCACCCCCGTATATAAAATTACAGTCGATCTTCCCTAGCTCGAATCACTATTATTCAAAAAAAAAATTCAAAGTATGGAGACTTTGACTTATGGAATTCCTTTTTTTAAGTTTAGTTTAAATTTAGTTCGAGTAGAAGAGAATTTGGGTTATAGAAGTTTGAGTTATGGAAGTTCGACTGTAATTAAATAGAACGAAATTTAAAATCCTTTTTCTTTTCACTAATTAAAATGTCAAAAAAAATAATAATATAACAAAATACTGCAGCTTAGAATTCACAACTGGTTCTAGCGTCTCAAAGTTGACATCAGGCTTGAAGACTTTTGAAAGTGTTTTGTGTGTTGTTGTTTGTTGATATACAGGGATGCCACAGAAATCGCTTTCACTTGAATTTGACTTAAATTTGTATGAAATTTATGTCAAATTCAAGCGAAAGCGATTTCTGTGGCACCCCTGATAGTGTCATATCGACATTACTAGACCTCAAGTAAGCTAAAACTCACTTACTGATAACAAAACATTTAAAAAACTAAATTTGACTCGAGCTGGGGAGCTGAATATTGTCAGTTCTTTAAGAAGAATGGCAAGAGCTTAATGAACATTGTGTTTTAGAGTATTAAAAGTGCCACAATATATGCTATAATTTTTTGGAAGAGGAGATTCGGAGAAAAAGAGACCGAAATAATCAGAGAATCAAAAAAAAAAGGGGAGTCAGCAGAAAAGCAGCAAGTCGACAAAAGTTGCAAGTTGACACTCCCCACACTACCCACTCCCCACTCCCACACAACACCACTCGAAAGGGGAGAGGGGGAAGGGGAATGAGAAAATGTGTGTGTGTGTGTTGTTGATGCAATTATTTAACTTTTCATAACTCATATTACTAATAAAGCAATATAGCGACAAATATTTGTTGACAACGCACACACACAGCGGGCGTAGGAGGGCGTGGCATATGTGACAACATTGTTGACTCGACTCAAAGTCGCAACTTGCAACTTGAAATTTTCGGCGAAAATTACTTGATAACTGTTGCAGTGTGTACTTGCAACATGGTGGACGTACTCTCTTCTGGCTGACTGTGTATTTTGTTGCACTGCTGACTAATTAAATATGATAAATTTGAGACTTGAGCAACTTTCTTGCGGCGTGTGTCAACAACTGAGTCTCTTGTTTGTGCCACATGCTGCCCCCTTTTTCCGTTCCTTTCCCCTTCCCATTCGCAATTTGCGACTTTGGGGGCTTATAAAGTTGCAGTTGCAGTTGCCACATGAGAAACATGAGAAACATTTTCACAAACTCAAATGCGAGCATTAATTTCTATGGCATCGATGCTTGAGAATCCCACAAAATAACATAAGCCATTTTCAAAGTCTAGTTTCTTTCTGCCAATAAGTGTGTAACTATCAAAGAGATTAAGATGGAGAGAGAGAGAAAGCGACAGAGAGAGAGAAAAGAAAATGAGTGGTTCAATATAATTCGCTTAGATATATTTGTTCAAATTTTGAGCAGTTTAAAAAACAAATTAAAAAAAAAAACGAATGTATACATTTCCTTAAGCTATTATCAATCTTTCAATTTAATATCATTGAAATTGGATAAATATAAAGCCAGTTATTACTGTTTCAAGTCTTTTAGAAAAGCGAGTGCCTAAATGTGCGCAATACTTTTTAACATACGAATAAAAACATTTCTATTAACTATTATCTATCTTCCCATTTAATTTAATCGAAATTGCACAGAAAAAAAATGCCATTCTAAAATCATGTATAAAATACTTAATTTAAGCTCGCATTTTTTAAATATGTATTCAGGATTAAGATTGATTATTCAGCCTGTATCGGGATCAAAATGGGAAAATACACATTTGCTGAGCGCGAGAGCAAAATTCTCTCTCGGCCTCTCTCATTTCAACCGGTCCGGTGGCTCAATGGATAGAGTCGCCGACTCCAGTTTGAAGAAAATCTGGGTTCGATTCCCCCCGTCAATTAAAAAAAACAAGGTAAAAATAAAAAAATTTAAAAAAAAAAATTTAAAAAAAAAAATATATATTAAAAAATAAAAACTTAAAAAAAAAAACGTTAAAAAAAAAACGTTTAAAAAAAATAATAAAAATAAAAAGAAATAAAAAAAAAAAGTTTAAATGTAACGAAAACCATTATAATTAATAAAAAATTTTTTGCCTGAATTTAAGAATTTATTTATTGAATTCGGGATTAAAAAAATCAAGTATTTCATACTTGGTTTACGAAAATCCGATATTACCCCACTTTTGACATCGTTTCGGATTGAATTCGGGCTAAATATCCCGGATTTGTTTTTCTGTGTGGATATATATGTATATAGTTCAAGCTATGACTGTTTCAAGTCTTTTAAAAAAGCGAGTGCCTAAATGTGTGCAATACTTTTTAACACACAAATGTAAACATTTCCTTTAACTATTATCTATCTTCCCATTTAATTTCATCGAAATTGGTTAAATAAAAAGCAAGTTATGACTGTTTAAAGTTTCTGAGAAACACGAGTACCTAAATGTATGCAATACTTTTTTACATGCTAACTTTATATTGAGACGTAGACTCGGCTCTAGCACTATTCGTTTTAAAATAAATCTACAAAATTTAAGCTTACATTTTATATTAAAATATTCAATTAAAAATAAATTCATTTTAAATTTGTATTGTGTAAAAAAAAGGTGTCAAATGAGCTTGAGAGGCACTGTATAAACTTGACACCCCTATGTTGTGGTTGTTAGCTTGCTCGCGGCGACTTAACGGCGCTGAATAGGCAAACAAAATGTTGGGAGCAGCCGCTAGCTCCCGGAGCCCATGCTTGCCCACCGCTGGTATAAAGTATTGGCAAACTTAAATTGTATCTAAATTGCGCCATAAAAACCAAACATAATTAAAATTGTGGTGGCTCAAATAAGCTGAGAGGCACTGTACAAAATTTGAGTCTGAACCTGACACCAATTGGGAACGAGACGCAGTGAATGTGAAAATCAAAAAGTCGCGCAGACAATTAGCAAAGTCGAGCAAAGGACGAGCACAAGGACACGGACAAGGATGCGAATGAGAATGAGAATGAGTTTGAGAGTGAGTATGTGAATGTGAATGCGAATGGGATTGCCTTAGGCGACTGGACAGACGGACGGGACACGGGTCGCAGGTCGCCGCCAGTTGTTGCCACATGGGGGCAAATGGGGCAACAATGACAAATGCCGCTGTTGTTCTTGTTGTTTTAGGCCTTCTGTGTCTGCCAATCTCCCTGCCCTCTGCTCCCCTGAGCACACTTTGTGCCCCACAAAACAAGGGGAAGTTTTTCGATTATGCGCTCGTAAAAGTTGCCTCGTTTGTTGCCAGTTGCCAGTTGCCACCGATGCTGCCTGCCTCATGACGCACTAAAATATCCTTTGTCCATGCGAAAAACAAAAGCCACATGCTTCAAAGGGGGAGGGGGGGGGGGGGGGGGGGATTATGCCAATGTCATAAACAAGCAATAAAAAAATATAAAAAGCTAAGAGCGCGTCGCGCTGTGATTACCATGTGATCATCATCAGCGTCGAGTCGAGTCGAGTCGACTCCCCGAGTCGAGACTCCCCGCATTCAAACCCCTCATAAACCGTTTCCCCCCCCTTTTCCCATTTCCCTCCCTGTCCTTCTCTATGTCAGCTGTCCCGTTTCAGCTCTCGCTTTCCAGCTGCTACTTGACGGTCTCTAAAGTTTCGGTTTCTTCTTTTTTTTTTTTTTTTTTTTTTTTTTTTTTTAAGAAATGTGTATTGTAGATGAAATTCTAGAACACTTTTGCGTTTAAATTACGAAAAATTTCAAATAAGCTTTAGCGATAAGTTGACAATACTAACATGCGACTACAGCAATGATTTAAGCCTTGAAATCACCAAATTTTAAATGAAAATTTAGGAAAGACTTATTAATTTTAGGTAACAGAAATTTCTACAAATCCCAAAATAAAAAAAATAAAAACAAGTGGGTTAAGTTATAGTCGAGTTCCCGACTTTGGGACACCCGTTACATATTTAAATAAATTTTGAACATTTTTCCTTGCATGCTTTTAGGCACTTACATTGCTTGAAACCTAATTCAGCCATTCTTTCTATTTGTCCGATAGTTCACGTTAATTAGTAAAACAGACAGACGGACATGATATGAAGCTGATCAAGAATATATATACTTTATAGGGTCGGAGATACCTTTCTTCTCCCTGTTACATACATTTTAACCAAAACAATATACCCTTTTGCCTTTTTTATAAGTTAAGGTAAGCTATTTTTCAAATTTGTTTTTGCAATCACTCCTAGAATTGTTTCAAGGATTTTTTTCCATCAAAATATTTTTTGTTTGGGACCGAGGAAAAAAGTTAAAAAAAAAAAACACTTTTACAAATAAATTTAAAAATTTTCCATGGGTACTTAATGGGTCAAGGAAATTTTTGCATCATTCAAACGGAATTTAAATGAATAGTTGATTAATTCTGCATCGAATCCTTTTTATTATTCAAAAATCTGATAAAGTTAGGGGGTATGAAGACATTAGTGGACCACTGTAAATATTTTAGGCATTTACACCTTACAATCGCATCGATTCATAAATACCTCGTTAGTGATGGTATAAAGCTGGATTCAATTGATTTCATAGTTAAAAACGATAAAATTTAATGCTCTTTGGGCTTATCGATGTTTTTGTGCCATTCAAATGGAAAAAATACTACAAAGTATTTAAGTGTGGCATCGTAAAACATAAATATACATGAAGCTACCAGATGTTTTTAAAAAGCTAAAATTCCGCTACCCTCTATTTTACAATTTATCCCGCTGTTGCCAGTTGAAACATGCTAAGTCTATCGGGAAAATAGCTAAATTGGCAACACTGTGATGCTATGAACTGGTCTCAATCATTTGTTTCATTGTATAATTCTTTTCTTCTGCTGGCACACGAGCTCAAATTCAAATGGCGACGCAAAGAGAGCAAAGTATCAGTTGCAGTGTATGATGAAAGTCTACCGCTGTACGGTCTCTCCTCATTCAACGCAGCTCAGCGACTGACATCAGAAAGGATCAGCCGATCAGATGATTCGTGAGGGAATAAAAGGGCACCGACACGAAACGTGAGAGAGCAAGCTGTCGAGTGTGCTATTTATAGAACACACTTATTCTCTCTCTCTCTCTCTCTCTGCACGTTTGTCGGCTGCGACGCCGGCAGAATTGTGAGTTTCAATCCCATGGAATAGGCTTTTGGCATTTAGGGCATCACTCATTTATATTCAACAGTTGAACATCTGTGTTTCATAAGTCAAATGAAGCAACTTTACGAGCTGCCCTCGATATTTTGACGTGTTGCGAGTGTCGCGAAATTGTTGTGACCATCGGTTTGTGGTTGTAACTGTAGCTACAACTAACTGATGTTGTAATTGTTGTTTTTGTTGTAGTTGCGTGTTGTATTCTATTGTTGTCTATTGTTGGTTAGTTTAAGAACCACACAGTGTGTTTATTGTTGTTGGGCTATTTTTGGCACGTTTTGTTTGCTCGTGCGCCATTTGCTTTGCCAATGCCAGTAAGCACACACACACACACTACACACACACAACACACACACACACACACACACACACACACACACTACACACACACATATACACACACAGAACAGTTGAAAACTTGCTGCTCTTCTTGTTCCACTTGCAACAATTCAGAATCTTCTTCATTGAGAGTTTGTTGTGTGTTGAGTATGTGTGTATTAGGGCACCTCGATTTATTTAGGTCAAACAAAAATTTACGAAAAGTTCTAAGAGAATTTTACTCGTACACAGAAATTGTGGGTATAATATCAAAATAAAGGGCATACACAGAAAAAAAAAGGCATTCTAAAATCAAGATTAAAATACTTAATTTAAGCCAGCATTTTTTAAGTATGTTTCCAGGATTAAGCTGAACTATCAAGTCTATATCGGGATTAAAATGGAAAAATAAGCCCAAATTACTTGGTACTCTCTCGGCCTCTCTCATTTCAACCGGTCCGGTGGCTCAGTGGTTAGAGTCGCCGACCTGTTTGAAAAAAGCCTGGGTTCGATTCCCCCAGTCAATTGCAGTCATTAAAAAAAAAAAGGTTTAAAAAAAAAACAATAAATAAAAAAAGTTTAAAAAAATAATAAAAATAAAAATAAAAAGAAATAAGAAAAAAATAAATGTTAAAAAAAAAGGTTTAAAAAATAACATTTTAACTAATAAAAGTTTTTTAGCCTGAATTTAAGAATTTCAGGATTAAATTCGGGATTGAAAAAATCAAGTATTTCATACTTGGTTTAAGAAAATCTGAGATTACCCCACTTCTGACATCGTTTCGGGTTGAATTCGGGCTAAATATCCCGGATTTTTTTTTCAGTGTACAAAATTCAGCTTAAGGTATTTCAAATAATGCATGATTTGATCAAAATAGGCAATAAATACCATATTTTAAAATATTGTTCGGCTTAGCTTTAACTTGTCTTTTAAAAACAAGTTTTATAAATATTAATTTTGTAACTATCCAACAATGAAAAATTGCTAAATTTTACTATTTTAGCCGCTTTTTCCTCCTTTTTATACAAAATTTTTGTGAGATCATCCCATCCAAAAAATCTTAAAAAATACTATCGAAGAGATTTTTGAATTTTTTTTGCAGTTACTATTATAATTGTTTAGAGACATATTCTTTAATAAATCGAGAGTAAAAGTTGAAAAGCGAATTCTACAAAAACTCAAAAATTTTCAAGTAATTTTCAAATTATGAGTTGATATAACTTTAGTTTTCAGTAAGTACATTTAATTAGGTTTGAATTTTAGTTAGCTGTAACTAAAGCATTGCTGGTTGAAATCAGATGTGAGCCACTGTATGTTTATATTTATTTATTTATTTTATTTTAGCAAACCAAAGACACTTGCGACAACAAATTAAAAGTAGGCGTGGCATGAGAAAAGGCGTAAATAAACAGTGGATTTTTTCAACATTTAAACATGGAAAAAATGTTAAGAAAAAATAAATTCCAAAAATTAAGGTATATTTTTGTGTTCTAGAAAGTCGTTCCGAAAATCGTTAAATCTAATCTATAATATACTTTTAGAGAATGACAAATAAACTATTTTACTTTATTCTTAAAATTATCTTGGTATTTTTCGTAGATTCCGAATCGCTTTTTAAGAAATTAAATTGACTCGCCCTAATGTGTGTTGTGTGTGTGTGTTGTGTGTGTGTGTTGTGTGTGTGCGTAACTTAAGGTGTGTGTGCTGTTTACTTATGCATGCAGGCTTTAAAATCAACCCCCCCTAGTGCCCCCTTCCCCCCGTCAGCCCCCTTGCCACATATTGTGGCACGTTGTCTGCCTACACAAACAATTCATTTTTAATGCAAATATTTTACTTTATTTTTCACCATTATTTTTTCTGAAAGAGAGAACCGAAAATCATTTTCTTCAGCTTGGCAGGTGCTGATGCGTTGACGGCGACGCTGACGTCGACTGCGACAGAGGCAGCGGCAGAGGCAGAGGCAGCGGGAGAAGGAAGGCGACCGATCAAAGGTTAAAATAAACTGGGGCACGTCATGTAAATGTTTACACATCATCACCAACATTCAGCTAAGCAAACATATCGACCTCATCGACTGGGGCATGACACACACAGAGATAGAGAGAGAGAGAGACAGGGAGAGAGAGAGAGAGAGAGAGAGAGAGATGTGGGGCATGCTACATTATTGGCGCATATGTTCAACACAAATTCCACAGATTGATGTTGGAATTTTTTTATTAGCATTTCTATTTGCCATGCCAACCCTCACACACACACACACACAGAGACACCCTTCCCCCTCCTCCGCCCCCCCTTATGCCACGCCTTTGCGCGACATGTTCGGTAGGCGTCGTTGTTGCTGTTGCTGTTCTTGTTTTTGTGTCCTTTGTCTGCAATTTTCCAAACAAAGGCATTTTTCAATTGTTGTTTTTACTTTTTTTTTTTTTTTTTTTTTTTTTTTTACTTTGATTTTGTTAGTGTGTGTGTGTGTGTGTTTTTTTTTTGCCAGATAAATCGAACTGAAAACGCCAATCGATTGATTTCATGCTGATTACATTGATTCTTCCGCGTTCTCGTTTTTTTTTTTTTGTTTTTTCAGCTTTAAAGCTTTTTTCCGAGTCATCCTGTCAGGGTCAATAAACTTGGCTTTAACGCATCAACAGGTTAAGCTTAAATTACAATAACACTTGTAACTCGTTTGGTTTGATTAACATAAATCAATGCAAGTGTGATTTTGAAGCTTAAGATTTATTTAATATTTTCTAATAATATTTTTAAGTTGAGTTTAATTCCACTCTAAATGTTTGATAAAGTCTACCAAAAAAATAAAAATACATACTTTCTAACATTCTAATTCAAAAAAAAATTTGAAAAAATTTGAGTTACATTTAAGTTTACTCCAAATATAGCAGAAGAAAGTTTGGGTAAGGTTTTAATGAACAGTGATTAAATAGTTTTTTAATTATTTTCAATATAACGACAAAGTTGAAGTAGAGTTTAATTTCACTCAAACCCGAACATTTCATAAACATGTTTTTTTGAACAATTCCTAAGAAAATTTTTAAATATTTTCTATTAATGCGATTTAACTAAAAATTTAAAGTAGAGTTTTTTACCATTCTAAAACAAAAAATAGAGGCATAATCTGGGAGCTTTTGAAAACCTTATCAAGTTTTAGAGAATGCAAAGTTTTATTAAATATTTGAATATTCAGCAGTTCCGATTTTTTTTTGGGTTCGATTCTGTGACACTTCTAAATGATTACTCTTAAAAGTCGATTTTTCGACCACAAAAATCTGTACAAATTTGTAACTTTTTAACTGGTTGAAATTTGTAATAAATATTTTCAATACTTTCACTGGCACTGAGAGAGACGACTGTTAATTTATGTTAATTTACGTTCCATATATCAAATTTTAGTCCGATATCCAACATAAGTAGTTCAAAAGTAACAGATTTTTGCAGATTTTTGTGTTTAGAAAAATTTTATCTGTTCCTACAAATTGGGGTGTATTTTACGAAAATTTGATTTTTTCAAAAACAGCTTTTCGCAGATTTAGTAAGAATTATAATCAGGGATTAAAACCAAAACAAATATCGGTTTCAGTTACGGTTTCGGTTTTGTTCGGATTTAGGTTTTCGGTTATCGGTTACGCAAAATCTTTGAATAAAGGCTTCGTAACAGTGAACCGGTTTTTGTGTGTTTCGGTTTTGAAATACCGGTATGCTTTCGGTTCACAAAAATAAATTTCTTTAAATAAATATAATTATATTTATAATATATGTAATAATAATTAAAAAGGCAAAAATAGAAAAGAAAATCAAAAATAAAATATAAAACTAATAACAAAATATCAGAGATCAGCAAAACAAGACTTATGAGTCGGAAAATATCGAAACAGTTCAAAATCTTTCGTTGAAAATTATTTTTTACTTACTTTTTAAACTTTTATAATAAAAATTGAAAATAAAACATGCTTTTAAATTGTGTTTAAAAGTTAGACCATAACTCTTATTTGCAATTTTTAAAATAACAATCAGAAGTACAACTTTTTTTCAATTTTTATAATACATATATTATTATTTAAAAACCGAAATTAACCCTTATAAATGAAACGGTTACTAAACGGTTATTTCGGCTTACAGAGTTTCGGTTTTGAGGCTTCGGTCAAATGAAATTATTTTTTTTCGGTTACGGTTTCAGTTACGGTCTTAAATTTCAATCGGTTTTTACCGGTTAAAGGTTACGGTTTCGGTTAGGGTTTTAATCCCTGATTATAATCAATTAAATTGGTAAATTTCTCTTCAGCTTTAATCAGCTTCTATTTGAATTATCGTACATTTGTTCCGACTTTATCTTGTTGTTTCAATTATATATATTTCTTTTTTTTTTGCTCAACTTTCTGAGAATTGTTCTCACTTGTCTGGGAAAACATAAAAAGACTCGAGTTGAATTGAGTTGAGTTGATACCTTAAGCTCTCTGGCTGGATTTGCGCAAATACCAGTTGAAAGTTGCTTCCCCTAAGACACAGAGTCTCAGTTCTCAGTTCTCAGCTTCTCATTGCCACTTGAAGACAGTGGGAAAAAGCGTGAAAACTTATAAAAATTTCTACACATGATTTCGCTTTATTGCTTTATGACGCTGCTTTTTTTTTATTTTTTTTTTTGTCTGCCTGCGAGGGAGACGTTCAGACGTTCAGACTTTCAGACATTCAGAGTTGTTGACAGCCGTGAAGTGTGTGCTGGGTTCAGGATCAGGAACGAGGTCGGAGGTCGGAGGTCGAGTGTTGGGGTTGGATTTCTTGTGCTTATGGTATTTCAAAACGCAACTTGAAACTTTGACAAGATGACTTGAAACTGGATTCAATGCTGGCTTTGCTGAGCATCATATCCTCAGCTTCCTCTCTTGTTTGCTTTCCCCTCTTACACAAATGTTCAACTTTCACTTTGCCTTCAAGCTGATTTACCAAGCACTAGTTTCATTTATGTATATATTTGGGAAGGCAGGAAAAATGATTTACATTTTTCGGATCGCAGTTTCTCTGTTCATATGTGAGCTGTCTCCCTTCCATACCTTCCATACACAGAGAAAAAAATTCAGTGTTTCGGAAAAAAAATTAATTCCAAGATTATTAATCTCGAAGTTTTTAAAATCAAGTGCGAATTTTCAATTCCTTTGCAAATATTTTTACATACGGGACTCTATATGAATTTTTCATTGGAATCTAAATTTTTTTAGGCTTTTTTGACTGTTTTAATGCGAAGTGGTTGCCATTTTATCCGTGTTATAAGCTATCATTATATCATAACATTAATCGGAACAAGTTCATACAAACAGAAAGATGGTAATGGCTGTTTGTAAGTTTCAGGCAATGCACGTGCCTGAAAGTATGCAATTAAAATTATTTTATGCATATTTAAATAAGTAACGGGTATCCTATAGTCGGGAACTCGACTATAGCCTCTCCCACTTGTTTTTTTATCGGTGTATCTTGTTTCTATATAATAACTTTTGATGATCTTTTGCATGGCGCGTGCTGTGAATTGTCAATAAATAAACAATTTGGACCGCTCGAAAAATGCTCATGAAATGTTTTTGTGGTTCCCGTAATGAGCATTATGTGGACCCCATGCTGACTCCATGTGCTGCCTGGGAGCACTGTAAACGGCATCATAATGTTGAATTCTCTCTTTTCTATTTTGCTGCGATAGATGACAGTGAGATAATGGGAAAGATGTTGGTAACAAAGCTTGTACACAGAAAAAAAAATCCGGGATATTTGGCCCGAATTCAATCCGAAACGATCTCAGATTTTCTTAAACCAAGTATGAAATACTTGATTTTTTCAATCCCGAATTCAATCCTGAAATTCTAAAATTCAGGCTACAAAATTTTTATTAATTATAATGTTTTTCGTTACATTTAAACTTTTTTTTTTTTAATTTTTTTTTTTTTGGATTTTTTTAAACGTTTTTTTTAAACTTTTTTTTTAAACTTTTCTTTAAAAATTTTTTACATATTTATTTTAACATTTTTTATTTTTTACCTTTTTTTTTAATTGACGGGGGGGAATCGAACCCAGATTTTTTTCAAACTGGAGTCGGCGCCTCTAACCATTGAGCCACCGGACCGGTTGAAATGAGAGAGACCGAGAGAGAACTTTCCTCTCGCGCTCAGCAAATGTTTTTTTCCCATTTTAATTCCGATACAGGCTTGATTACAATGAAAGAGAAAGAAAGAGAAAGTCGGAAACACCTACAAACATACATACATATGTTGTATATCTGACAAGTTCTTCAAATCTTTAAAGCAACGAAAAGCAATAGTTATTTTTCTGAAGCCAAACAACTAAAGCTGTCAGCTTAAAAACTACTAAGAAATACATTTTTAATTGAATAAAAATATGCTAAATTTATTTACCTATTGTTTAAAATTTTGCCTTTAATAATAATTTAGAATAGTTGATACAATTTAAAAATTAGTAAATTTAAAATATATACATTTTAAAATTTTTTTTTTTTTTTTTGGTGGTTTTCTGTTGCCACTGTACCCTGCGGATAGTTGGACTTATTTGGCCGCCCAGTAATCTGGAAATCGCCCATTTTAAAATTTAATAAAAAAAAAAGGGGAACAATATTTATGTAAGATAGCCTTACAGCTATTTTGTCACTTTAGCGACTTAGAATTCTCAACTGGTTCTATCGGCTCGCAGATGAGGCTTAAATCGCTGGTCAAGTCACGATACTGACGATACTGACAACTAGAAACGAAATCGATGCTAAAAAGACATGAGGTCACAATGTCAAATTTTCTTAAAGACTAAAATTTAATGAATGAAATGAAACATCTTCATAACATGCTCAAGAACCACAACAAACTGTGTGATATTAAAAGCTGAGATTAATTGTTCTCTGTGCAAATTAAACGCCCCATCGGCCACGCCCATTTAGCTACAATTACGGGCGTGGCCAGATCGGCTGCATAAGTAAGAAATCATTTTATTTGAAAAGTTTTTTTTGCCTCCCAGTGTTGTTTATGTTGTTGTTGTTGTTGATGTTGTAACGTTTCAGGTTTTGTCGCATTGTTGGCTTTGTTGTTGCTGTGTCGGCGACATAACAGGCAAAAGGGAACAATAATAAAACGAACGAGAGGGAAATACAAGAACTAGCAAAAAAAAAGTCAAGAGTGCTCGACTAAAAGAGACCCTGTACTTAAGCTTTATTAACTTTCAAGTTTATCAATATATCGTAAGCAAAATGCGTGAAGAACCTAGATTTCCAAAAAAAAAAAAAAAAAAAAACTCATCCTGATTTTAAGAACACTTATTTTGATATTTGTTTAATTTAAAAGGAACATATTTAAATTTAAAAACAATTTTTATTCATGAACAAGTCAAGTCTTCACAGTAAAATAAATATTTTTTCAAGGGTCGTTTAAATTCCGTTTGAATGATGCTAAAATTTCCTAGCCCATTGAAAATTTTGAGTTTTTGTAAAGGTCTACTTTTTCAACTTTTTTTTCTCGATTTTTTACAAAAAATATTGTGATTTTTGTATCACAATATTTCTGAAACAATTCTAAGAGTGACTGCAAAAGAAAGTGTTCAAAAATATTTTTGCTAGTATTTTTTAAAAAAATTTTAAAATTGCTAAAAAGCCTACTTTTTGTATATAAAATAGGAAAAAGGGGTTAGAATCGAAATTTTTAGGATTTCTAAAAAAAATTTAAAAAATACTAGCAAAAATATTTTTGAACATTTTTTTTGCAGTCACTCTTAGAATTGTTTTAAGAATTTTTATGCATCACAATATTTTTTTGTAAAAAATCTAGGAAAAATATTGAAAAAAAGATTTTATGGGCAATGGGCTAAGGAAATTTTTGCATCATTCAAACCGAATTTAAATGACCTTTCCAAATATATTTTTTTTACTGTGAAGACTTGACTTACATAGCTGTTAAAGCAAACAAAAAGGGTGTACGCAGACATATGCGAGTGAGTGTATTCTTATGGGATTTGAACCCTTTTACTTTTTGCAGTACAGGGTCTAGCAAATACAACAAGAAGAAAGCGACAGGCGCAAAGCACATGGCACAACAAAGTTAAACTGTAACAATAACCAAAGTCAAAGTTTGTCGGCAAAGTTTTTGTTGTATTTGTATTTGTAAAGCGTTGTATATGTGTGTGTGTGTGTGTGGGTGTGTATGTGTGTGTCGGCTGTCGGAACATCTACGGGAAACAAATTCATTTCAATTGTTTATGTGCCTGTTACGAATTTATACATATGTATGTACATATGTACATACGTATGTCTTTATTTACAAAGAAAGAGAGCGAGATCGATGAGAGCAGATTTTTAAAATGCCGTACGCCTTAGAAGATGAAACAAATTAAACGTAATATCAGTGCTGCCAATTTAGCTATTTTGTACGTTAACTTAAATATTAGCTACCGAATTTTACGAAATGCTGCACAAAAACGAAAATCTTTTTCAAAAATTCCAGTTAAAAATGCGTGAAATTTCGAACTGTAAACTAGCTAGAAATCTGACAATTTTAAAAGTTAATTTTGCTTCTATTCCAGATCACCGATAAATTCAATACATCAGCATCAAAAAAATATTAATATATTTGGAAAATATAGTCATTTTGTCAATTTGGAAAATGTTACGGATGCAGCAAAATTTTTGAATTTGATTTTCAAATTTAAAGAAACCCATTCAAAAACCCATTTGCCCTTTTAGCGAAGTAAAGGGCATAAACATAGGATATGATTTTCTGAATTGTTTTTCATATTTTACTATTTTTTAAAGCCTCACTTTTAACGGAATCGGCTGTTTCAAAATCAAGCCATGTACAATATTATTTTAAGCATTTTTAGCTACTTTTTTGTATTAAATTAGCTATTTTAGCCCTTTAAATGCAGCCTTGCTGCTGCTGGCGTTGCCACCAGAGACCAAAAGGAAACCTGCCCACGGCGTGGCAATACCTGCAGCTTTTACATCACATTCTATAGTTGATTGTTGTTGTTATTGTTGCTGTGGGTAGCAAAACAAAGAAAGAACGAACGAAAGAAATAAGCAAACAAAAGTCGCAACAAAATGCCAAAGAAATGCAAATAAAACTTTTCTCTTGACTCTGACTCTGACTCTGACTGTGGCACTGGTTTTAGCTTAATGTTTAAGTAGTGTTAACCGACTTTAACCCGACATCGAATCCTTTAACAAACCAACTTTATTTCTGTTGTTCTGCTTTTTTTGGAGCAGACAGAGACAGCAACAACAATGGGAGCAAACAATTTTAATTTTACCGTAGTCAAAAGCAACGCAATGAAAACGAAAGCTCGCTGTCTCTTTCCCTCCACTTGGGTACAGTTGAACTGTCAGATCAGAGGGAAGCGTAAGTAGAGGGAGAGAGACAGCGGGCTTTCTATTTCATTGCGTTGCTTTTGACTAAATTCAGTTTATTACAACTTTAGCTGCAAAAACAACAGCAATAACAAACTTGCCGGAAATAACTGGTCAAACAAACAAACAAAAAATAGACTTAATTAAGCATTTTGTTGAACAACAATTGCAATGAAATAAATCACAAAACAGTTTACTTCAATTAACAAAGGCGCAACAACAAATAAAACTGCAATTGCTATACAAACACACACACATACTATGCTTGTGTCTGTGTCCTCTGACTGTCTGGCAACGTTAAATTTGTCTATAAAATATTTTAAGCGTACAGAATTCGTAATTAAACAATGAGAATTTATGAATTAGTTTGCATGTGTAAATATTCAAAAGTTATTTATCGCATTTAGATTTGATGAATGAAGGTATTTAGGGAATTTCCATACACAAATAATTAAAAGTTTTTGCGACAATTGGCAAAAACAAAACGGTAAATGAAATGTATTGTATTTATTCGTGGCATCGATTCGAAGACTTTGAATGCAAATTGAGCGGATATCACAATGGAAAAATCGAAAACATGAAATAAGCTGTTAAAAAAACATACAGTAAACCTCTAATGTCTTCATATGTTACAGCATAAATTTGTCAAATTTGCGTTTAATAAAGATGTTTTGATGCGTGTTTCTTATATTAATCTTTTATTAAATGAAATCCCGTTCTAATGATGCAAAAAATTTCATTAACCCATTAAGTACCCATCAAAAATTTTGAATTCTAAAAGAAGTAAATTTTCCAACTTTTTCCTCTATTTTTTCCAAAAAATATTTTGATGCAGAAAAATTCTTCAAACAATTCTAAGAGTGACTGCAAAAAAAAATGTTTAAAAAAAATTTTTGGTTGTATTTGTCATAATTTTTTGACAATCCTAAAAGTGACGATTTTAACCCCTTTTTCCTACTTTTCACACAAAAAGTGGATTTTTTGCAGTTTTAAAAAAATTATAAAAAATACTAGCGAAAATATTTTTGAAACATTTTTTTTGCAATCACTCCTAAAATTAAATCAAGAATTTTTCTGCATCAAAATATTTTTTGGAAAAAATCGAAATCGAATTGAAAAATGAATTTATTTTTAAATTCAAAATATTTTATGGGTACTTAATGGGTTAATGAAATTTGTGCATCATTAGAACAGGATTTAATTGAATAAAAGATTAATATAAGAAACCCGCATCAAAACATCTTTATTAAACGCAAATTTGACAAATTTATGCTGTATGAAGACATAAGTGGTTCACTGTATGTATTTTGTATAAACAATTTAATTCGTTTATTAGAAATCTTTAAACTTTTAAAATAATATTCAAATACCAATTAAGCAACATTTTTAGCTCACCTGAAGGGTGAACTATTAAGCTTATTATTTATGTCACTTGTCAAAATAAAAGAATTTTTCGTAAAAATAAACTTAGTATGTGAAATTTTACTTTAGGCTAATAATAATAAATTAAAATTCATGTTCAAAATTGAGCCTTGAGGTCAACTTTTAATTTTCTATTTTATCTGAGTTAATTATTTTATGTCATGTTTTGAATAATAATTAAATAAACCGAAACGAATAAAGGTTTCACTTGCGGTTACGGTTATCGGTTATCGGTTACGCAAACCGAAACAAGCAAATCGGTAACCGTTTCCGGTTTTAAAATACCGGTATGATTTCGTTTCACAAAACTATTTTAATAAATGTTAAAGATATGCAAATTTGAAAATAAACATTCTGAAAATTCACAAATTAAGATCTTTATATTGAGATCAATATTTAAATTAAATTAAGGCAGAAGTAAAAATTAAATATAGTTTAAAAAAAACGATGATTGACACTTTAACAACGTCATTCAATTTTACGCTTAACCGAACCGAAATTCGGTCTCCTAACGGTTATTTCAGTTGGAATAATTTCGACATAATAAAAATGTTTCGTTTTAGTTACGGCTATCAATTGCTATCGGTTAATACCGTTTGGTGACTTTAATTTGATGTACGTAGTTTTAAAATTTTTCTAAAATATAAAATTGTATTTTGCTTAAATAAAAACAAGACGTTCCTATACTTTAGAATACAGTTCACGCTATAAGTATATTCACATCAATCCACACAGAGTTAAATTTGAGTCTGGATTGAAAATGGATTATTGGTTGATTGTATTCAGCACAAATATAATTGGAATAAGTTTGCATCTCTTTTGGCCTCAGGCTGCGTTGGCAAACGGGCAGAGGAAGAGAAAGAGAAAAAGAGAGAGAGAGAAAAATTGTTTACTATTTAATTTTATTTGGTCAATTTCCGACAAACAACATGTTAACTTGTTGAACAACAACAACAACAACGACAACAAGGATCAAACAAGCCTCCAAATGCTGTGGCGACAAAATGAAACCCCACCAAACTGAGGAAACAACAACAACAACAGCAACACTCATAGCAACAACAACGACAAAGGATTATAGGTATTAAAAGTTATAAAACAACAAGATTATGGGTTTAGCAATACAAACAGACATACATACGTATGTACATATGTTTGTACATAAAAAGCTATATGTATGTGCGAGTGTGTGTGTCCGCTTTTGGCCTTAACTTGTTATAATATTGGCCGAGAGCCACAAGGGGGGAAAACGAAAGCAGCTTCTAAATACGGGTAAAACAACGAAGTGGAAATACACTGAACAAAACAAATAATTATCCAGTAAAAGTACATTTCTAAGCGGTTTATACATATATGTATATCTATATATACATATATATAAGTCTTTGTCCTGACTGACTGACTGACTTATCAACGTGTAGGCCAAACGTTTAAACCTAAAAAGAAGACGGCGCGCCGCGGCGTTTTGTAAAATTCGAAATCGCTACAATCAATGAAAATATTCAGGCGTGCCCCAGAAATCGCAAGCGAATTAAAATACCGCAGAAAGCAATTCCGCACGGAAATTTCCGAGGTGCCACAGAACCTCGAGAGATTTCATTTTTTTTAGCAATTTCACCAACCTTTTCGAGGATGCTAAGGGTTGACACCTTCTCAGATTTAATTACCCAAGGGTTTGTTTAGCAACTTTTTTAAGTTTATCATTGCAGAACCAGAAGTTTTCATTTTTTTCTTGCTTAATTTATATAATTAAATTCATTTATATAAAAATTGACTTTGTTTAGCTACAACAAATTTTAAAGCAATTGGCGCGACAAAATAAAAGTTACTCGACAACTCTAGCGACTGTCTGCCATTAGTCTGGCAACTCTTCGTGACAAATGCTTTCACAAATTGCACAATAAGTTAATGAACAATTTTTTGAATGCTTAATTTAAAGAAAACAGATTTGGTTCCATATATATATTTTAAATACCTTACTTCGAATTCGGACTAAAAAATGTGGCATCGCTGCCCCTGACTTCGAAAATCTAAATCGAACTAGGTGGCAACATCGGACGCCAGCGGATTTAGCGCTAGTTTATTTCGCGTAAAATTATTCTGCGAATTGACCTGTGGCACAGCGAAATGAAATTGAGGTGAAATTCAAGCGAAAGCGATTTCTGTGGCGTTCCTGAATAATTTTTGAGCTTGAGATTATTCTACTAACTGAAAAGAGAACAACCAAAAATTTACTGATGAATTTCAAATACCTTAAAATACTTGAAATCTCTTGGTAAACAAATATTTTACCATTTGAAAACGATAACACGAAGAAGCTAACTTTAAATAATTTCTAAAATATATACTCAACTTTTAATATATAGTTTGTAATCTCGCAACAACCCAATGGAAGTGTATTTGAGAAAGCAAAAACTTTGTTCAGAATTCTTGCAGCCTGCAATTTGCTACAAAGTGGAAAAGTGGCAAATTGGGTGGATCAATGGAACTGGTAACCATCAGGGAAAGAGGAGAAAGATGTGTGTGTGGAGGGTGGCAGGTGGTGAGGGGGTAGGGGTTGAGGGGCTGAGGGGGGTCATAGGTTGATAACATTTCAACGGCTCACATGCGTGTTAATTATTTCTGGCTCCACCAGGAAAAGGCAAAATTAGCAAAATTAGGCACATTAAATCTATTATCTGAGAAGTTTATCAACGGTTTTTGGCTTTTGGGGGTTAAGTGTCAATTTGGGCTGACTTTGGGCTTTGTCTTTTGCTTGCCACAGGGATGGAAAGAAAGAGAAGGGAGTGGAGGGGAGGAAGGACTTGTTATGCTCCACACAAAATTAATCCATATTTATTTGGCAGCTATTTGAGAGACAACAACTGGCAACTTGGAGGTTAGCTTCCTTAAGTGCACAGGTGGCAACCCCTAACCGGTAACTGTATTCGAATTTGTACGTTAAGTGGGCTTAAATTGCTTGAGTTTATTTAGTCATTCTATAAATAATAGTAGTTTAGTTTTATAAATCGGCTATGAAACGGTTATGAAACGGTTATGATTTAATTATGCATTTCTTGTGAATGGGGCATTTTAAATGGTCATGAATTGAAACCAAAACCGTTAACCGGTATTAATAGATTAAAATGGTAACCGTAATCGATACAAAACTTTCTTATTATACCGAAACCGAAAAGCTGAAATTATTCAAATTTGAATTAACGGTTTTGTACCCGAATCATGTATAACGATTGGTTCAAGCATTCAATTCAAATATGTTGTTCTAGTGTAATTATCGCTTATCAAACTAGTTTTGAAATGGTTTTTGAATTGTATATTTATTTCATGACACAGCATTTCTTTTCGAGAATCAAAGAATTTTGTATGCTCATATTAAGATATTTTTAACATTTTCACAATTTATATATTTTTTGTTTTGAAAAAAAATCGTACCGGCATTTCAACCGAATCGAAATTTAACTTTACGCATGAATCGGTTACGAAACGGTTATTTTGCTATGAATTATATCGATTTTTCGCTTTAGGTATGATAAAAAAGTTTTTTTTTCGGTTTCGGTTTCAGTTATGGCTACCAATTTCAATCGGTTAATACCGGTTAAAGGTTCGAAAACGATCACTTCTGTTTTATGAGTCATTCAATGAAAGTATCTTTTAATTCAATCACCAGTTGCAATCTAAAAATGACATCAACATTGACTTCAAGATCCGAATCGCATTCAATTTTTAGTACTTCGGGTTGAAGTTAATCATGAACTTAACTGGCCGACAGCCAAAAGCAAAACAAACTTAACAAAGTTAACTTAATTTAGCCAAGGGCGTCATTTTAACTGCCGCTTTCCGGCTAAGAAATAAACCCCCTTCCCTCCTCCCCTCCTGCCCCGATCTTCCCACGACTCGAAAGCCTTTTACGAACCATCCTCATCCTCGTCCTCGTCCTAGTCGTCGTCATCCTTGTCGACATTTCAATGCCTTTTTAATCTAGAACAAAAGCAAACTTAATTTGCCACAACATCTCAGATGGGCACAAGAAAAGCAGCGACTTCGTCTGTTCCCCTTTCATTCTTCACCCTCCCTCTTTCTCTTTCTGCTTGCCACATCGCAACTTCTTCTTCTTCGTCTTCAGTCTTGAACTCCCCGACTATAACTCCTGGCAGCGACAACATCACTTGGCACATAATTTAATTACAACAACACTTTTGGGCACAGCACAGCACGGCGCAAAGGGCTCGGAAACCAGAGGCGTAGTCAAAGGGGGGGCAAGTGGAGGCAATTCCCCCCCCCCCCCCCTTCTTCACGTAAGCCCAAAATTATTTATTCCGAAACCAGCGCAGATCTGTAGTGATCTTTAATTTGAAAGCTACCACTATTGGTTTCAGATTCATCTACAATTCGATTTTTTTTTATTTGGCTATTTTGGGTTTATAGAAATTCGTCATGTATCATATGTTGAGTGCGACCAGAAGACAAGTATTCGAAAAAATAGCTTCACTTACATACACTACTGGCCAAATTAATAAGTACACTCTTTCTTTTACTATAACAGCTCTTGTAAGTCGAGTCTTCAAATTTAAAAATATATTTGAAAAGGTCATCTAAATTCAGTTTGAATGATTCATAACTTTCCTTAACCCATTAAGTACCCATTGAAATAATCGAATTTTAAAAAAGTCAACTTTCAAAACTATTTTCCTCGATTTTTTAAAAAAAATGTTGGGATGCAAAAACATTCTTCAAGCAATTTTAGGAAAAACTGCAAAACAAAATTTTCAAAAATCTTTTCGCTTATATTTTTTTATAACTTTTTGAAAATTGCTTAAAAGGCACTTATTCGTAATTTTCATACAAAAACAGAAAAAAAATCATTCTAAAACTCAATTTAAAAAACTTTATTTTATTTTTTATTGTTCAATAAAGAGTAAAATATTTGATTTCACTGAAAAAACTCTTAAAGAGTCCCGTCAAATTATTTGCGGAAATGAAATTAAACGGTCTTGAATCAAGTATTTTTTTTCTTGGCTTAAAAAAATCTAGGATTACCGAGATTTTGACACCGCATTGGATTGATTAAATCCCGGAGTTCCGGGTTTTTCTTCTGTGTACGAAGAATAATAAGAGCACGAGGTTATTTTTTTAATAATTACGATTTAATTAATTTTAATTTAAACAATTTTAACATTTTCATAAACTCTAATTCTTTTAAAAAAATGTTATTTATGCGGACAATGGCAATAATCAATATCGCAATAGGATTAGTATACAATGAAACAAAATAAAATTTTAGCCCCCCCTTCACATAAAGATGGCTACGCCCATGCACTGTAGAAAAGAAAGGAAACGGGAAAAGGGAAAAGAGCGGAGGACTGGGCAAATTGCTACTTTGATGTTAAACACGGGCGGGTGTCGAGGTATTGGATGCGCTGCTCCAACCGCTCCCCTCTTCCTGCTCACCGCTCACCGCTCCCCGTTCCCTGTTCTTCACTTGGCGCCACTCGCTTCGAGTGTTGAATGAGCAACAACTTTCGAGTGCAACGCGTCCTGAATTGTAATTAGTGCCTGGAAGCCAGGAACCAAACCAGTAACCAAGGAGCGTGGCCAGCAGCCAGAAGCCAGAAGCCCTGCTGCCATGTTACGGATAGTGTAGTGCCCCGGAGTACCGTCATGTACTCCTGTACTCCCGTACTCCCGTACTCCTTACTCCTGGCTACTTCACTTGATTTGTGGAGTGCGCATTTGTAATTGTTATTACGTGTAAAATGCAAAGTGTCCAAGTTCAGTTGCAGCTCCACTTCCAACTCCACTTCCACCTCCATCTCCACTTTCGTCTCCATCTCCATCTCCCTATATCCCACAGTTCTCCGGCATAAATTCGTTATCGACGCTAATTGCTTAACGTTTCGCGCGTGCTTTGATTAGCCCCAAACAGATAAGTCATGTCTAGACTTAAGATGCGGAACAAAATCCGGAACAAACATCGCAAACGGAAATGCAATGATATCGAAATACATTTCACACAGTTTCTGAATCTGAAAATTATTTGATATAAAAAAATTATTTAATGATATAAAATTCTAAAAAAATATTTAGCACACAAATCACTTAGATCACGTTAATTTATATTTTTGTTGCACTTTTCGCCTCCGCTAATTTCGAAAATCCACACATAGTTTTGAAGATTAGAAGTCTCTTCTTGGTTTTTAACGTTTTCTTTTATAAGTATCTATTATTTTACCTAATATCACTAAGAACAAGTATATATAACGATATTTGTGGCTGTTTTAAGTTTCTACTTCATACAGGCGCCTAAGCGTATGCAGTACAATTTTTTTTTTAATTCATAGATCAAATTAATATATTGAGGGGCTTTCTGGGAAAATTTCTGTAGTTGTTCCAAGGTTGGATACTGTGACACGTGCTAAGAAATTAATAAGAAATTATACCATTCTAAAATCAAGTATAATATACTTAATTTAAACTCGCATTTTTTAAGTATGTATTCAGGATTAAGCTGAACAATCAAGCCTGCATCGGGATTAAAAATGGGAAAATACACATTTGCTGAGCGCGAGTGGAAAATTCTCTCTCTGCCTCTCTCATTTCAACCGGTCCGGTGGCTCAATGGTTAGAGTCGCCGACTCCAGCTTGAAAATTATCTGAGTTCGATTCCCCCCGTCAATTAAAAAAAAAAAAAAGGTTAAAATAAAAAAATGTTGAAAAAATAAATGTTTAAAAAAAATATCTTTAAAAAAAAAAGTATGTTTAAAAAAAAACGTTTAACAAAAAATTTAAACAAAAAGAAAACGTTAATAAAAATCTTAAAAAAAAAAATTAAAAAAAAAATTTTAAATGTAACGAAAAACATTATGATTAATACAATTTTTTAAGCCTGAATTTAAGAATTTCAGGATTGAAAAAATCAAGTATTTCATACTTGGTTTAAGAAAATCCGAGATTACCCCACTTCTGACATCGTCTCGGATTGAATTCGGGCCAAATATCCCGGATTTTTTTTTCAGTGTACCTTCTTAGAATTGATATGATTCCTGTGAAGTTTGTTTGCTTTGTTCAATTTTAAATCTATTAAAGACCTCGATAGTCGGAAAATAGATCTCAAACAAATGGAAACTGAAGCGAGTTGAAAGAGGGTAGAAACCCAACCAAAGGGTTTCCAGGAAGGAACAAGCTACGTATTCAGATTCAGAGTGAGACACAGTGTTGCATATTAATGCAGTTTGTCCTTTTTGGTAAAAAACGAAATTAAACGAATGAAATTAACAAAGAAAATAAACAGCGATAACAAAAAAATAAATAAATAAAATAAATTGTGTAGACTTTTTTCCGTATTGAATTGAAAATTCAACACACAACTGCCATTAAAGTTGTTGGGTATAATTTTTATAAGTAAAAGGGATTATTGTATTCGTTGAAATGTATGTAACAGGGAGAAGGAAGCATCTTCGACCCTATAAAGTGCATTTATTTTTGATCAGCATCAACAGCCGATCTCAGAGACAAGAAAAGCTAGATCACAATAAAAGCTAGAAAGCTATCATCCCACTAAATCACAACAAGATTGGCCAAACAGAACGCCAGTAAAGCCTGATTTAAGTTTCAAGCAGTGCGAGCGCCTAAAAGTATGCAATAAAAAATATTTTATAAATTTTTCAATAAGAAATGAGTATCTAATAGTCGGGAACTTGACTAAAGCCTTTACCGCTTGTTTTGGCTAAGATAACGAGTCCTTTTTCCTTGGCAGCAGCTGGCACCGGACTTTAAGGACTCGCAGCTTCAGTTTGAGCTTGAAAAGAAAATTGTGCCAATCAAATTGCAATTTAATTTGCACAACAATGGGTCAATTTGAACCGAAGTGACCTTTTGGACAAGAGAGAGAGAGAGAGAATTATTAACCTTTATCATATGGTGTACTATACACCTAGTTCTGGATCCCTTTTTATCGTCCTCTACCGCTTTGTTTTCTGTTCGCTGGCAGTCCATAAAATTGTGATTTACTCCCGTTGAGATTTCAATTACTGCCGCTTTATTGCCAATAAATTTTCATATAAATTAGGCAAACGAAAAGTTCCCAAAGCAAAGCAGAGCAAAAAAAACAAAAAAAAAAAAAAGAATGCCTAGTAAAGAAGGGGAGAAAACGAGCTTAAGCAGCAGCGCACGTAGTCAAAGGACCTGCACAGGAGTCCTTGAATATTTGCTGGGTACGGCACAAAACACACACAAAAAAGGGTTTGCGGCACGTTCCTGCCGTGAAATCAATTGACGCCTCTTTAAATTGGGCCAAGTCGAGCATCGAGCATCGACACGACAGGCGACAATCGCTTATGAAGGACATCATCCCTTACCAAGGATATCACGCGATTCAATTTCAGATTTACGATGCATTTTAAATGCTCTAATATCAAAATGATACAATTGGCAACAATTTATTAGCTGAAAATTTATTGGCGAAAAAAAATATTTCAGATTCCAGAGTAAAATCATCTTCATCTTCAGCAAAATCGTTTAAGATTTTAAATTAAAAATAATACAATACTATTTTAACCCCTTTTTTTCATACATAAAGTGGCATTTTAGCAGTTTTCAAAAAATCATAGAAAATACTAGCGAAGAGATTTTCGAATGTTTTTTTTTTTTGGAGTCACTCTTAAAATTGCTTGAAGGAATTGTTTGCATCAAAATATTTTCTTTAAAAAATCGAGGATGAAAGTGGAAAAAGCAGACTTTTGCAAAAATACAAAATTCTCAATGAGTACTTAATGGGTTAAGAAAAGTTTTGCAGCATTTAAACGGAATTTAAATGACATTTCCAAAAATATATACAGGGATGCCACAGAAATCGCAAGCGAATTAGAATTCCGCAGAAAGGAATTCCGCACGGAAATTTCCGGATGCCATAGAACTTCGAATGATATAATGTTTTTTAGCAATTTCACCAACCTTTTCGAGGATGCTAAGGGTTGACACCTTCTCACCTATTCACCACCTATTAATTGCAGAAAACTTAGTTTTTAATTTTTTTCTTATTTAATTTATATGATTTAATTTATTTAGATGTTAATTGACTTTGATATGCTACAAAAAATTTAAAAGCAATTGGCGCGACAAAATAAAAGTTACTCGACAACTCTGGCGACTGTCTTCCATTAGTCTGGCAACTCTTCGTGACAAATGTTTTCACAAATTGCACAATAAGTTAAAGGTTTTGAATGCTTAATTTAAAGAAAACAGAAGTGGTTCCATATATAAATTTTAAATACCTCACTTCGAATTCTGACTCAAAAATGTGGCATCACTGACTCTGACTTCGAAAATCTAAATCGGACTAGGTGGCAGCATCGGACGCCAGCGGATTTAGCGCTAGTTTATTTCGCGTAAAATTATTCTGCGAATTGACACAGCGAAATGAAATTGAGGTGAAATTCAAGCGAAAGCGATTTCTGTGGCATCACTGATAATAAGATATAAAATTCTTACGTAAAGTCAAAATATTACATTTATTTGAATGTGCAAAGTGTTTCTTGACAAACTGTATATGGATGTATGTATTTATGTAAGAGTCCAACACCTTTTTAAAGTTGCTCTAATGTTTTTTGTAAGCCGAATTGAAGCAAACTCCAATGGGAGTTTAACTCTTAGACCAATTAAAATTTAATAAAGGATAGAGTTTCGTGCAAATGTATCTTCTTGATCAGTTTTAACTGCTGAACTCAAGCTTATTTATTTGTTAGCTATTATTCTTTTTTTCAACATAGTGCGATACCAATCGGAAATAAATGTATGCTGATTGCGCTCAAAACAGGGTTTGAAAATCAGATCCCGTGAGTTGGAATCGTATTCGAATTCGTAGATAGTATCTGGATCATCCACCTTGATAGTACTGCATATCTGTCGCAAAATATGCAACATGCTGTTATTGCATTTATTTATTGACCAGTTCTTGGACTGCAAGAAAATGTAGTTATTTAGGTTATCGGTTAATCTGAGAATATACAGAGGCACACAAAAGTATTGGCACAGCAAGAATTTTTAAATTTAAAGCATATTCAAAGGTCATCTAAATTCCGTTTGAATGATACAAAACTTTCCCTAACCCATTGAAAATTTCGAATTTATGTATAATAAATGTCTACTTTTTAAACTTTTTCCTCGATTTTTTAAAAAACATGTTTTGATGCTAAAAATTTTTCAAACAATTCTGGGAGTGACAGCAAAAGAAAAATTTCAAAAATATTTTTGCTTATATTTTTTAAAATTTTTTGAAAATTGCTATTGTATACAAATGACAAATAAGTGCCTTTTAAGCAATTTTAAAAAAATTATAAAAAAATATTAGCGAACAGATTTTTGAAAATTTTTTTTTGCAGTCACCCCTTAAATTGTTTAAGGAATTTTTTTCATCAAAACATTTTTTTTTTAAAATCGCGGATAAAAGTTTCAAAAGTAGACATTTACATAAATTCGAAGTTTTCAATGGGTTCTAAATGGGTTAAGGAAAGTTTTGTATCATTCAAACGCAATTTAAATGACCTTTCGATGTGTTAACGATAACGGCGCAAATTAGTGTGCCAATACTTTTGTGTGCATCTGTATTGTCAAATGTTATGTTTACTCACGTTCTTTACAATTAGTGAAAATGAGAGTTTTTTCTCAATTTCCTCGACTTGGCCAGATGAGTTTGGACGCGCTACGTGAATCTCTTCCACGCCATTTAGAGAGCATTCCGACCACCATGATAATTCGAAATACGGCTCTGAGATACAGCTGTTGTTGTCATCGATAAAAGCCCGTGGAGGCATCACCTTGCAATCTGTGAACAAGCTGAATGGGAGAGAAGGGCAGAGAGTTATGGAGACTGAGACACGAGTTCAAAAGATGATTAACTTTTCTCTTTGATTGCACCGGGCACCCATTGGAGATTCATAGATCACAGAGAACTCGCCCATTTTGGACTGAAACACCTTATATAGCTGCCCCTCATCAGGTTCGGACTTCAAAGTCTGCTTCTCGGGAGTGTCTATTAAAAAATAATATCATTATAATGATAATCATAATAGACTTTACACACACTTACCTGAATATAAAAACCGCTTCAGTTGTGTCTCCCAAAACTGGCAAGTTCTTTTTATGAGCGACGCCTCCGATGTCACGTCCTTTTGGGATGGTCTGGCAAGGCATAAGTAATAGGTGCCCAGGAATTTGGTACCGAAAATTCGCCAATTCTGTTTCGTGTAGATGGTGCATTTCAGAACTTGCAGCAACTCACTGTGCGTGATAATGTCCGCTTGAACCTCGACCCGTCGATTTGAAATCCTCTTGAGCATCAAGTCTTTGTTGTCCTTAATGAAGAAGAGCATGTTGTCCAAATAGATGTCAGCATACATGTCGGCCTCCCAGAGCTTCGCAGTTTGCTGCACATTGAGATCCAAGGGAAAGCAATCCTTGCCCGGCATTACAAGAAACTTCTTCGTTTCATCTTCACTCTGATAGATGCGATCGCTGCTTAGACTAAAGCCGCCAATTTCCTTGGGCCTTGAGAGCTGATTCTTTGGATCCTTGTGCATATTCGGATCTTCCTCACAAGCATTCAGATTGAATACGATCTTAGGTTGAGCGTTCATTATAAAAGCTGTTTGATTTCACAAAAAACTTCTTTCCGGAAGAAAAAACTTTGACTTTGATGGATACCAATCTCAATGGAAAAATGTGGACCGAACTTTTTGCCTTGTCATTCAGCAATTGACAGAATTGAGAGTTGCCAGATATGAAGAACATTACTGGACTTTAGTATTTTAAGGATAATTAATCGAAATGAAGGAGTACATGATTTCAGTATTTCTCCTACCATTTTATGAAATGGTGCTAAAATTAACACTACAAAGAAGTCCAGTGCTCCATAACGCATTTACAAAAGAAAGCTTTCGAAATGAAATAAATTTGTATTATATTTACGAGTAGGTAGACATACTGTAACCCCCAAAACTTATACTTCTTTGACACATTTTTTTTATTTCATATGAAGTAAAATTTAAACTTTTTTCAATACTGCAATTAACCGACTGCTAAAATGTTTTACTTTTAATCAGGCATTAAAACCCTAACCAAAACCGTAACCTGAAAACGTTATTGAAAAAAAATTTTAATTTGACCGAAATCTTAAAACCGAAACTCTGTAAGTGGAAATAACCGTTTAGTAACCGTTTCATTTACAAGGGTTTATTTCGGTTTCTCATACCCCAGGGAAATAAGTAAACATATGTGAATGAAGTTAATCAAAAAAAATATACTTTTAACACAAAAGATTTGATGCAGATTTCTTAAAATAATCTCTATCATTTAACTTCCGTTTGAATGACGCAAAAATTTCTTTAACCCATTAAGTACTCAGGGAAAATTTATAACTTTTGTAAAAGTGTTTTTTTTTTCCTATTTTTTTCTTCGATTTTTTTAAAATAAAATATATTTTGATGCAAAAAAATGTTTCAAGTAATTCTAAGAGTGACTGCAAAATTTTTAAAAATATTTTATAGTATTTCTTAAAATTTTTTGAAAATTGCTAAAATTACACTTTTTGTATGAAAAGGAGGAAAAAGAAAGAAAAAGGGGTTAAAATAGTAATTTTTAAGATTTTCAACAAATTTTAAAAAATACTAGCAAAAATATTTTTGAAAATTTTTTTTGCAGTCATTAAGAAAGTAATGTCTTTTATATTATTATTAAATTATATTATATAATATTATATTATTATATTATTATTATTATTATATTATTCAAAATGTATTCAAAAATTTCAAAAACTAAGATCTTTTTATAGACATCAATATAAAAATTAGAAGAAAAAATAATTTTTGTTTTAAAAAACAGGTTTAAATCTTAAAACCATGATTATATTTTATGCTTGACCGAACCTAAATTAACGGTTATGTACGAATCGGTTAGTAAACGGTTTTTTGTGGCTTAAATAATTTTGGTTTTAGGGTTTCGGTATAATAAAAAAGTTCTGTTTCGGTTACGATTTAAGTTACGATTACCAATCTCAATCGGTTAATACCGGTTAACTGTTACGGTTATTGTTACGGTTTTAATCCCTGAAAAATATTTATTTTTTGGACCATATTAACTGGTTTCCCCACTTAAGCCAGATATATGTTGTTTACTGGAAGAGCTGCAGTAAACAATAAAAATAAAATTGTTTTGATAGTTCAATGGAATCTGATTAACAATTTAATCACTGTTCACAGCTGTGGTTTCACATTTTAAATTGGACTTATAGTGGCACAACTTTAATTGATGCGAACATAATATTTAATATAAAATATTGTTCCACTTGATGGAAATGAGTGCCTATAGGTAATGTGAATCCTCGTAGTTGTCACGGAACTCCAGCAGTCTATCGAGCGCCGACTCATAGTCGCCCCTTTCGAGTCCTCCAAGTGAATAGCTCTGCAATTTGGCCAACTGAACGCGATGTGTCTGAGCGTGCAAGGCGTCCAGATGATCGCCAAGTTTGCTGGAGTTTTGGAGTGCCGCCAATACTGGAGCACTGTCCACCCGAGTGTCCGGCTCGCGCTGCCCATCGCTGGGCAGCTTGAAGCCATCGTTGGCCATGGTGTCCTCGAAGATCTCATAGGGAAACGGCAGCTGCGTTTTCAGTGGCAACGGTGTGGAGGCGGCATGTGTCAGGCTGCCATGGTAAGCACACTGATAGTACAGCTGCAGCATTTGGGAGACACTGTCACAGCCATAGGCCGCCATACGAAGCTGTGGTCCAGCCTGCTCCATGGGCCGCTTGAGGCGAGCATAGGGAATGCCGCGTGCGACCACCGACTGGACCAAATGCGAAGTGCCTGGATCACAGCCGGGCGACAGTTGTGTCAGCAGTGAAGTATTCGCACTCTGATCCAAATAATCAATGAGATCCTGCTCCTGTTGCATGCCCAAGGGCAAAGCCAGGGCAGCTGCGGTCAATTTGCGACCATGCGGCGCGACACGTTCACAGAAACGCAACAAAGTCTCGGGCGTCTGGCGGAGACGATAACTGAGCGTAACTGTGTCCAGGAAGGCAGCCAACACGGCCGAGCTCTGATACAGATTATCCGATTGCCATTTCAGGCCAGGCAAATGACGCGACTGCTGCGTGTTGTTCCGCCAAATGGTTGACAGCGTGGACAACGGCGTAAACATGCTCGCCTGCTCGCTGAGATGCGAATAGCTGAGCACACTGTTCACCACACGTATGCTTTGGCCAGTACGAGTGTCTGCAAGAGAAACCCAGACATTAACAAATTACAGACAGTACAAATTGTGAGTTATGTTCACCTGCTTGGGCATAGGAGACATTGCGTGGATAGTGCAGTGGCAGAACAAAGCTAGCGCGACTGTATTCATCATTCAAGTGCTCCAGCAATTTGCTGGCCAATCCACTGAAGCCATCGTCGATGTCAAAGAGCACTTGGAAGCCCTGCAGACCATCGCATTCCTCGGCATAGAGACGAATGCGATCACAAAAGTCCTCATTAAATCCAGGCGATTGCCAGATTTCAACGCCAGCCGCATGTGTGCCCAGCACCTGGACATCCGATTGTCGCACCAAGCCCTGCAGCACATTAAATGTGCGTGGATGATAGCGTGTGTACAGATAGTCCGCCCAACTGCTGCACGTCTCCTTCAAATTGTAGTCCTTATTCTGTGTGTTGACTGCGTTTTTAAGCAAATCCTTTTGATACTCGGACATCGTTGCTCTTGGCTGCTGGAGCACATCCAGTTCACTGCCAGTGGATAAATTGTTTTGCTCCGCATATTCCTTGACCTTCTGTAGATCATCAGCCATTGGCTGCTCATCCAGGAGCGGCACATAATTGCCATACAATTCACCCACCATGGGCAGATGTCCCAATGTCCCCACGAGATCCACGGAGAGCAAACGTGGCGTGTATGTGGTTTGTTTCAGATCATTGAGGCCTTCTCTGTAGAGCACATCATTCTGTGGCAGCTGCTCCTCTTCCACCTGACTGTTGCTGGGATCGTAGACAAAGTTCGACTCCTGAAAACTTAAAGTGAGTTTCCAGCTGTGTGTGAAATGTGTTGTAGTTGCTTACCTGCTGGTTCCAGAAGTGTGCACCCACATAATTGGCATATGTGCCCAGCTGAAAGGTCAGTATCTCGCGTGTGTGGTCCATTTTTTATAAATAATGACTAATAATGCGGCGAACTGCAAAACAACGCGCGCAGCAGCCAAAATTGCAACAGATGTTAAATACAATTATTATCGATAAGCATTATCGATATATTGATAACATTTCAATGACAGCCAGAGATGCCAACTACTCACAAGAGAAACAGAACAAGCAGACCAAGAAAATGACCAGATGATGTTATGATCCGACTTTACTATCGCAACCAGATATCGATTTGCCGGCTAGCTATCGGCGCTACTCAGGGATGAGTACGACCTCGATACCTGGCGAGTCGGGTAACAAAGAAATTTCTATTTTTAATCTTGGAAAGCAAACACATGGATTTCGATTTCACAACACCTACACGGACAATCTGCTGGCAAGGAACTGGTGGACAGATGACGTTATCCACCACTACGACGCCCTCCCTACCTATAGTCGGCTTTCGATAGTTGTGCCGACTCCCTAATCCATACTTCACCCAACCTCACCACATATTCACCTCACCCGAATAAATAAATTAACAAATTACTTTCATTTCAAACGTTATAATATTTAATCATTATTAATAAATTTCCCTAGCACTTTATACATCTTGTCTTTTACATAATTATTTATTCGATAGTTTTTGTCTAAAACTCTACAAACTTGAACTTTCTGGCAGCCCTGTATTTCAGTGGGCGCGAGTAGGTAAACAAAAACCAAACAGCTGATAATTACAATGAAGTGTAATGTATAAATAATATAATATTTATAATATAGTGTAAATATGGGACTGTAAGTGCAGGTAAGTATTTTACTATGGGCCTTCCCTAAAGAGCTCTTGTGGGGGGCGGATTGGCAGAAATTACATGCGTGTGAGTATGATGGTAAATTTGTGTTTATACACGCACAATCGAATTAAATTGAACAAATTAAACAACTTATTTTACAGGAGATACAATTAGTGAATGGACAGCATCAAACAACAGCAGTTATTGACTGTTATTAATTTTTATTTGACAGATTTCTTTCTGTCAATTTAACGCGTTCCCGTACGTCGACACTTTTCTTTTTGTGGCATCAACCACGCGAACCAGCTCCCAAACCAGACTAATTTTTCCTTCTTCCGTAACCTAATTATCTCCTGTCAAAATTCTCCTCCTGTCATCTTCTATTTCTTGATCCTCCTCTATCCTAGGTTTTAAATGTTTTGGTCGACGCTGATTGGTCAAGCTGCTGCTACATGTTTCGCCTGTGGCCCATAGGTGGCGTTGGTAACAGCTGGTGACAATCGATATATCAGCGCCGACCATAACAAATTGCACCAAACCAATTTTCAAATGAATCTTCTTATTATTTTAAAAAATTTTGCATTTTGTTGTTTTTTTTTTTTAATTATTAAATACAAATTTTTAATTAATTTTTGCTGTTAAATAACTATCGAAATATCGTTCGTAATCCTACTTGTATTGACATATCGTTAATGATATGATTTCCATCGATATATCGCTTAGTATGTTGCTTCTTACGATATATCGTAACGATATCACGTTCACATGGCGCTACACAGTGACACGAGGGTCTGTGACAATTCAGAAGTCAAAAGTGTTTACACTGGCGTCACATAAATTGTGCGTTATCTATCTGATAATAATCTGATTATTTCTGACCTATTCCCCTAACTATGCTAACATACCTTTCTTCCTACGGCTTACATTTATTTTGACGATCCCATATTTAAACAATGAATTTTAGTGGCGATGTGACACTGCATATTGACACTGTGACGCAATGTGAACCTAGCATTACGCCATTCGCACCTATTGATTAAATATCGTTAAGTTTACTTCATACCACGATAATTTTATAGAAAATAAATAACTTGTAAGGCAATAAAAAATTGTTTTTGGTTGGCTTTGTGGTAACCACTTTATTTAAATTGAATAAGCAACTTTAACGATAGCCACTATCGAACTATCGCGACGTAATGTTTGTAATTTCGATAACTTCGGGCTGTTTGTGAGCAGCTGATCTGTTTTACTGTTTTGTTTTATTTATCCGCAGTACCGTTGACTCGTTGCTTCTATGAAACGCAAAAAACTTAAACGTTGCGAATCCCACAATGGATGGACTAAAAAATGCAAGTAGCTTAAACAAAGCTACAAAAAGACCAATTGATGACGATGAAACCAACGATAAGATTATCAACGTGCGTCGAGAACAATGTAAGTAAATACTGGTTAACTGTCTGTCCATTGCAACGGTTAATAAATCAGACATTTTTCGACATGTTTCACAGTGGGCACCAGCAATAAACAACCAGCTCAAGATCGACTTAAGCGTTTACAGACGAAACTCAAGCAACTGAATAACAAAAAACCAGAAAAAGAACGAATTGTGGCTAAGAAATCCAATAACAGAAACAGCTTTAACTCTCCCAACACCAATTTAACTCTGAATAACCAACAATTCCAAGGCAGAACTTCGGTCAATACAACAACACCGCAAGCGAATGGGTTTTCAGAGAAACTCAGGAGTTGGTCCTACGCCGACAAGTCGAAGAGTGGACAGCCCAATAATGAAGTTATGAACTCCTCCACGACGAGTGGCTGCAACAGACGTCGCGCGGTTCCCAATCCCAATCCATTTGCCAGCAATCGCAGTGGCAGCAGAAATGCCTGGGCGAAGCCCAAAGCGCTTCTCGACGCTAGCAATAGACTGGAGGTCAATCGTTCTACAAGTGGTAAGTGCTCTAGATACAGTAGAAAGGAATAAAATGTAATCTTGGTAATATACTTTTGTCTCGCAGTGTGAGCAACGCATTGCAGGCAGTGCTGTCAACTTTTCGGGTCATAAAAATAGCTAGAAATAGCCAGAAAATTTAGAATTAGATAACCGCTAGAGTAGAGGAACGATATTTTTATTGATTTAATCCAGTATTTTTGCAAACTTCACGTTCGTCAAACAGACGTCAAACATACATATGTAGGTCTGATTGGTCCCTATCTTTTTTAAGCATACTGCTGGCAGGCACTTCATAATTATGACAGCATTTAAACACGAAATTAAATGTTACTAATATTATAAAGTATGAGTTGAACAGATAAAATAGCTCATGTGTCAAATTGAGTTTAATGTTTGAACGGCCATTCTATTTCGAACTTAAGTTTTGACGTTGCTCATTTGACTAAAGACTCCCTCCACCTCTGCGTTCGACCATGGCAGCGATAAAAGGCTTAAGCCTAGTACCGACGTGAGATAAAAGGCCTAGCGTAAGTCAAACTTCATATAAAAAAAACGCTAGCGTAAAGTGAAAAAGAAGAAGACAACATTTATCTCCGCTTGTCGGTCCGCACGTCAACTAAACTGAAACTAAAAACGGAGTTGCCAGATAAGGAACGGGCGTTATCCAGCACTGTTTGAAACAGCTGTCAAGCCCAGCGAAACATCGATTTGTTTAGAGTTTCGGTATCTATCTATCTCACTCTCTCACAATAACTCAAAAGAAATGGCCGGGAAATTAACAAAAAACAGCAGATTGACTCTTTTTGAAATAGCAGACAAAATTCTGCTGATTTACGAGGTGGAAAAGAGTCCAATATTTGTATTTTTTCATTAATTTAGAAGGAGAATCCACGTAAAAAGTTCTAAGGCGATGGGTGCACCCAAAACCCGCTGTGCTTGCGTGCCATCGCATATTTCTCCTCTATTAACATTAATATACAGTTTTCAATGTTTATTCTCTCCTCTTTTTATGCAAATCAGTTTAGCATGCTCATATTTAAAATAAACCGCTGTTGACGCATAGAGTTACCACTCAACTTTTTGTTATTTTTTCGTGTTGCTTTGGCAACTCTGGCCTTACGCTAGTCGACAGCAAGGTGGATTTATACATGGTGATGTATTCGCTCTCTCTCGGGGCAAAGCTGTCAAAAAGAGTCTGACGTGAGAGAGACGACAGAGATAGATATATAGAAAAATTATTTTGTTTGCTTTTCTATACTCTTCACTTATTTTCGTTTTGTGCGCTGTGCAATATATAAAATGAAAATAAAATGCAATGGCATGTTTGTCTTTTTGCTCCTGTAATGACCCGTAGGTAACCAATTAATTAATTGTGATTATGGAGATCTGCTAAGCTCCTGTTAGCCGTCAGCATCGACGCTGTTATCCCTGTTGCTCTCTTTGTGGAAGCTGCTCACCGGTGCATGCTCCCACAGTTCCTGTTGCATTTATTTGTCCCTTCTTAATATCTCTGAAAACACAAACCAAACGACTTGAGTTCGAGCGACACATGCATTTTTCACACACGGGCCATTTTTTTTTGAGAATTTAATACAACCGCTTACTACGATGTTTGCTTTCGTAATGACGTTTGTGCCCCGAAAAAGAGAGCACGTCAAACGAATACATCACCATGTATAAATCCACCTTGGTCGACAGCGAAATATTGAGCATTTTCCGCCGCTAAAATTTTATCTCACGTCGGTACTGGGCTTGAAACTAAAAACGGAGTTGCCAGATAAGGAACGGGCGATGGGCAGCACTGTTTGCAGGCCCAGCGAAACATTGAACTGTTTAGAGTTTCGCTAGGTATATGCATAGGAGATAAATGTCTGGCACAGAAGTGAAAACGATGAAGACTAATTGAATTTGGTCAATAAAGACAATAATATTGGTAGATTATATTCTAGAACGAAAGCTTAAATGGTTTTTATAGACATAAATTCGATAATTTTGTATTTTTTCATTAATATAAAAAGTTCAAAAGCGATAGGTGTACCAAATACCCGCTGTGCTTGCGTGCCATCGCATATTTCTCCTCTATTAATATTAATATACATTTTTCATTGCCTATTCTCACCTCTTTATTGCAAATCAGTTCTGGATGTTCATATTCAAAATAAACCGCTGCTGACGCATAGAGTTACCATTTCATTTTATGTTATTTTTTCGTGTTGCGTTGACAACACTCTTAACGCTCGTCGACAGCGAAATATTGAGCATTTTCCGCCGGTAAAAATTTATCTCAGTGCCGTATATCTTTAATTTCCTGCTGAATCCACGTAGCTGGACACTTCGGCCCAAAAGCTTGTGGTATTCTTTAAATTTGACCACTTAATAAGGTAGATGTTCGAGTGCTGAAACAGAATCTCGTCAATATTGGTTGATTCCACCTTGAAGTGCTCGAGGATGTGCACAATGGACAATAGCTATAATTCCCGCTAGCCGCTATATGACAATTTGCCAATTGCAACGCGCTAGATCAAGCGGGAAATAGCTAAATTGGCAACACTGATTGCAGGCGACATGGCCAGTGCTGCCAGAATTTTAAACAGCTATTTGAATAAACAAAAAAGTGGCTAGAACTACAGTAGCTTAATGTTATATTCACTCACTGCGTTTTTAGATTTGTTTTTTGTGCCCGTATTTTGAATTAATAAAACCTTTGTCCAACATTTTTGAAACTAACGAACTGAATTTTCATTTATTTTCACAATATCTGCCTTAATAAAGTATTCCAATCTTGAAAGATAATCATTATTCCTCGTTTAATTGTGAATTTGTTTGATGTTTTTGAACACAGCCAACCAACGATTGGCCTTGTTGCGTGAATCTCTCCAGCAGCAGCGCAAGGAAAGCAACAACAGCAACAACAACATCAATAATAACAACAATGAATTGATAAAACTGCCAACTGAAACTGCCTCAAAGCTCAATAAGCCCGAAAAGACAATCCCGTTGCCAAACAACAATTTTCCAACAAATGACATTGAGCCGATGGATATAGACTGTGATCAGCCGGAAGTGGAGGAAATCAAAAGTCAAGTGGTGTGTACAAAATAAAAACCTATTCCAAACTATCTTGGTTTCGATTTCGAAACAAATGCCTGCACATTTAGTGTATACAGTACGTCAAGAAATTTTTTTTGTCAAGAAAAAATTATTAGCTTCCATAAAAAAAAGCTTTTTTTGGTTTTTGAATTTTTTATTTTATTATAGGTATTATTGATACAGTTCTTAGATCACGTTAAAATGCAAATCATTAGATGCATTTTAAAATTGTGTTAAAATCAAAACTAAATACACTGGCGAACATAATTATTGGCACAGCAAACATTTTGAGATTTGGGGGCTTAATTGTTCCCTTATCGCTAACATATTGGCATCAATGGAAAGGTCATTTAAATTCCGTTTGAATGATATAAAACATTTCTTAACCCATTAAGTACGCTTCGAAAATTTCGAATTTATGTAAAAGTCAATTTTCGAAACTTTTATCCTCGACTTTTTACAAAAAATATTTTGATGCATAAAAATTCTTCAAACAATTTAAGGAGTGACTGCAAAAAAAACCCATTAAGTACCCTTCGAAAATTTCGAATTTATGTAAAAGTCAATTTTCAAAACTTTTATCCTCGACTTTTTACAAAAAATATTTTGATGCATAAAAATTCTTCAAACAATTTAAGGAGTGACTGCAAAAAAAAATTTTCAAAAATCTCTTTGCTAGTATTTTTTATAATTTTTTGAAAACTGCAAAAAATGACTCTTTTAACCCCTTTTTCCTACTTTTCATACAAAAAGTGTAATTTTTGCAGTTTTCAAAAAATTATAAAAAATACTAGCAAAGAGATTTTTGAAAAATTGTTTTTGCAGTCACTATTAGAATTGTTTGAATAATTTTTTTGCATCAAAAAACTTTTTGAAAAAAATCGATGAAAAAAGTTTTAAAATTGACGTTTTTTTAAATTCAAAATTTTCAATGGGTACTTAATGGGTTAAGAAAAGTTTTGTATCATTCAAACGGAATTGAAATGACCTTTCCATTGATGCCAAAATGTACGTGAAGTAGGTTCAAATTATGAGTAGAATTAATTTTAAATGTTGTCAAAATAAATATGCCGACTAGTGTAGATTTATCTTTGTGATTACAATTACTTGACACACTGTGTATTCCGAGTTAACCTAACTTGGGTCAATCTTTAATGTATAAACATTTTCATTTACTTCAGCCGAGTTTAAATGAGAGTACAACTGTGTCGAGAGAGGAGAAGAATGCGGACAGACGTTTGCTGGAATGGATATCATCAGAACAGGAGCTACCCAAACGTCTGGAGGATCATATGTATTTTGTGCTGGACACAAATGTGCTCATGAACAATCTGGCTTTTGTGGAGGATCTGAGCAAAATGGCATTGGGGGAAACAAAAGGCAGTATGCTCTTTATACCCTATATCGTCATCAAGGAGCTGGATAAGCTCAAGGACAGACGCAGCGAGGATTCACTCAAACGCACTGCTGCCATTCGTGCTATACACTATCTGAACAACAAGTTTGACAATAGCCTAAAGATTCAGGGTAAGTATAGCTAAGTTATTGCAGATGTTACATGATTTTAACTGTTTTGCTCGCATTGCCAATTAGCTCAATCGGCGCTGGAGGAGGCGGAACATCTGATTGAGGTCGATTCTCCGGATGATAGCATTGTCAACTGTTGCCTACAGTTGATGGCCCAAGTGCCCCATCTGACGCTCCTGACCAACGATGCCAATTTGCGCCTTAAAGCCAACGCCTCATCGATATTAGTTTCGTGCCGTTCCGACCTGTTGAATGACCATCGGGAGAAATTCGATGCATTACCATTATAGCTAAAGCACTGCCGCCTGCCGAGGATGATGATGATGATGATGAGGTAAAAACTGCATCTGTGATAGGCATTTGTCGGATGGAAAAAACGGGAGAAGGAGGAAAGAGACGATCGATGGTGGAGACGATGATAAGTAAACCACTGCACCGAGGGCAACATGAAGTACAATCACATCTAATCAAATCAAACATCTATATAGATATCTATCTATATAACACTCTAAGTCTATCCAGTCATCATATATGTAGATTTTATACATACAACATCACTTATACATACATCACAACACAACACTAAACAAATCGTACACTGAATTATAAGCCATGAAGTTTATACAATCTAAGATCCGCCTCGTTCTATTTGCATTTTGATAAACCATCCATTGCCCTTGTTCTGGACAAATTTTTGGGGCATTGTGACTTTTAAAACAGTTTTGCGAATGAAGTCGGAATATGTGAAAAATATGACAAATTTTAAAATGGAATTGATATTTTGGAAAAGATTGTTTATAATATTGTATAAATACAAGTTTGTTAGAGATTTGATACAGAGTTCCCCTTATAAGTCAGATCAGCAACTTTTATTTATTATTATTGCTTATAATAAATCACAGTTTATAACAGATCAAAACTTTTATATCAAATTTGAAAATTTCCCAACAAATTAGGTAATTAAAAACAGATCGGATAGTAAATAAAAGATCTGTAATATAGTACTCTTTATATATCTTATCTTATATCATTATGTTTAACAGGTCACAGTTTATTACAGATCCGAAACTTATAACCAGGGATTAAAACCCTAACCGAAACCGTAACCTTTAACCGGTAAAAACCGATTGAAATTTATAACCGTAACTGAAACCGTAACCGAAAAAAAAAATTTTCATTTTACCGAAACCTTTAAACATAAACTCTGTCAAGCGAAATAACCGTTTAGTAACCGTTTCATTTATAAAGGTTAATTTCGGTTTTTCATACATCCAAAAATACATTTTTATTTCCAATTTTTATAACAAAAATTTAAAAAAAGATTTATTTTTAATTGTTATTTTAAAAATTGCAAATAAGAGTTATAGTATCACTTTTGAAAACAATTTTAAAAGATGTTTTATTTTTAATTTTTATTATAAAAATTAAAAAAAAAACAGTTAAAAATAATTTAAAACGGAGAATTTTTAACTGTTTCTATTTTTTCCGACTCATAAGTCTTGTTTATCTCTGATATTTTTTTGTTATTATTTTTGTATTTTATTTTTGATTTTCCTTTTATTTTTAATTTAAGAAAGTAATGCCCTTTTAATAATTATTTTTATATTTTTAAAATAATTATATATTTGAAAAAGAATTTTCTTTTTTGTGAACCGAAACCATACCGGTATTTTGAAACCGAAACATACAAAAACCGGTTCACCGTTACGAAACCTTTATTCAAAGATTTTGCGTAACCGATAACTGAAAACCTAAATGCGAACATAACCGAAACCGTAACTGAAACCGATATTCGTTTCGGTTTTAATCCCTGCTTATAACAAATCTTAAAATGTATTATTGTTAATGGATCTGAAATAGTGTAACCTTTATCGAAATGCTAGAAGGGAGAGTATTTTGAAAGCGCTGCACTATGGTCCAGATGTCGTTTTTTTTGGCATAAAGTCGATTTTTGGATGTTAATATATCGTTGTTTTTTTATTTTAATCTTAAAGTAAATTCATCATACATTATACAAATTTTAATTAAAAGCTTTAAAAGCGCCACCAAAGCTTTTTGAGAGCTTTTAAAAGTGAGCTAGCGATTAGCTGATTTCCGAATAGAGATTTGCGCCAAAATATTTAGTTGCTTTGTGTTGTGCCACACGCGTTAAATTGGTCCATAAAATTTAACTAAATTATGGAAAATAATCTACAAGGTATGCACTATTTAATGTATATTGTTATTTTATGTGTAGTCCTAGGGATTTAGTGTTGTGTAATGTCCAATTTATGTGTATTTTTTTAGAAAACTAACATGCGTTCTCCGTGTTTCGTGGAATATAACTAATAAGCTGTTCCATGCCGAAAGCAACTAATTGGTCCAGATTGTACTTGTGAGTGTTGTCTTTAGCCACAAACTAAAAACTCATCCCCCTTTCTCTAATTTTTTTTGCTAGAAAATCTGATTTTTTTTTCGTAGTTAGATATTGAGGGGGGCTAAAACATGGTCAAATTAAAAAACTAAAAAAAATATAAATTCTACTTTTGCCTGATTAGCAAACATGCGAAGAATGAAATATTTTCCTGTATATATAAGTTTATACAATTTTTTTTACTTTTCAATGAGTAGGAAAAAAGAAGGGTGGTGAAGACAAGGTCCAACTAAAAAACAAAAAATATTATAAATTCGACATCAGCCTAACTAAGTTTTATTTCAAATTTCAAGTCCCCATCTTTACATTAGGATTTTATAAAAATATTTACATATATTTCTCATAGTCGGATGGGGGGAAGAAGAAGGCGTGATCCAAATCAAAAAATTCGAAATTCTAAATTAGTCTAACTGAGGTTCATGTAAAGTCTCAAGTCTCTAGCTATACAATTAGATTTTATGCCTAAAAAAACGACATCTGGACCATAGTGCGCTGTAAGTTTTTGGGATGATTAATTTTTGGATACGAGTATCTATTGTTGAATTTTAATTACCCGTATATTGCTTAACTTTACTTTGGGCTGGCTTATCGAAGGGTAAATAATTTGGTTCGTTTGCCGCTTCCGCTTCTGCTTCTGCTGTTCCCAACCAGGCTATGTATGGACTGTGTGTGTGGATGCAGTTCATCGTGTGGCGCAAGTTTCAAAGCGCACTGGACGCTTGTGGTGTGCGGTAATGTTCGAGTGAAGAAAGAAAAGAACGAAACGCAACGAAGGATTCGTTACTGGGTGACACAGTGACAACTTTATTATTGCCTGGCACAAATAACTTAAGCTATATAAAAATTGTATGTATGAGCTATATACATATCTATATATCTATATATATATAGTATATTTGATTCATAATGTTATGTACGTGCTGGTGATTGTGGTTTGTAATTGCTTAATACGCTCCGATCCGCTTCGATCCGCTCCGATCCGCTCCGATCCGCTCCGATCCGCTCTGCTAATGTACAAACTGGCGAGTTAAGTTTTGAAATTACATATTTGCCTTTTAATAGCTGGATGATTATCATCGTATTTGCTTATTTGTTTCATCATCTTTCTATACACATTGCAATTGCAAATTGATATCGTTCCAAACTGTGCTATGACGCTCCTCCCACTGCTGCAGCAGGATTGTCGCCCGATGCAGCGCCATTAATTGACGCCAGCTCCAGGCCAAGCTCCTGTCCTACAATTTGCTGTTATCAACAGCGCCCATTAGCTGCATGCGCTCCAGTTGCTCGGCCAGTGCCCGTTGTTCGCTGGTTAAACGTAGAATCTCCTGTTTCTCCTCGGCGGTGTGTCCCTTGCGCTTCGCCCGATACTGCAGCATTCGCTTGTAGCACTCGAGTATCTCCTGATCGATCGTATCCAGTTTACGCTTGATTTCAATGCGCTTGATCTCCTCACTGGCGGCGGCACGCAGACGCTTCAGTTCCTCGCTGTTGAACTGCGCCACACTGCTAATTTCGGATGTGACGCGCTTAATTTCGAGCAGCAGCTCGTCCACATCCTCGTGGGCGGCCAGTTCACTGGCATCGATCAGTCCGCTGTCGATGAGCTCCTTTTTCAGTCGCTGCTCGATGCCAACGCCGTGCTTGAGCATCGCCAGCGAACGGAAATTGCCCGATCCCGATCCGATCCCGGTTGCTCCGACTGCATTGCTGGAAGAGGAGTGCTGTGTATTCTCGTTGTTGGTGGTGCTGCTGCTGTTGCTGCTGTGATCCCCAACCGCTGCCTGTTCGCTGGGCAGCGATTCATCCATCAGTGCCGAGACTAAACGTTGTGTCAACGGTCCCGTTATGCTCTCCTCCAGCATCCCATCGGCCTTTTTCAGCATCGCCGTGGCATTCAGTGACTTTTGACGTGCGCCGCCCGGTTGCAGCGTCTTCATATCCTCCTGTGCCCAAACGCTGGAATAATGCGGCCCCAGCGTTGGTATTGGCGGCACCAGTGGGCCACGGTATTGCTCCAGCAGATCGTCAATCAGTCGCAGATCCTCGTTGGTGAGTGGCATGCAATATGGCTCAATCGATAGCCAAAACTTGTTGGGCATATCATTTTTGGGCATGCTGACTTTTGGCAGTTGTGGTTGTTGTTGTTGTTGTTGCTGTGTTTGCTGCTGTTGCTGTTGCTGTTGTGGTTGTTGCTGTTGCATCGTGTTGTTGGGCAGTGTAACATAATCCATGCTGTCATCCGTATGCACAGCCATCGGACTGTTCTTGCTCATCTGCTTGGATACGGCGCCCTGGAGCTGCTGTTGCTTCAATATCGTCATGGATGAATGCTTCTTGCGCACACCCGTCGGCTCATCGCGCAGTTTACGCTTGGAATTGCCGGATGCAGTCGCAGGACTGCCAACGCCAACGCCACCACTGCCACTGACACTGCCCGTTGCCGCAGTGCTGCCCATGCCCAGAATGCCATTGAGCATCGATTGATTGATGGGCGGTGAGCCGGGCGGAACACGTTCCAGCTTCCGACGATCCTGGCGCTTCTCGTCCTTGTCCAGGCTATCGTACTCGGCCTTGAGTACACGCGCACGCAACGCCACATTGGAGAGCATCAGCTCCAGCTCCAGCTGCACTGCATCCAAATCTTCGGCAGCCAAATGATCGTCGGCGGGACGCTGCAGAGCAGCTGCGATTGTCGGCAATTGCTTGGGCACATCGCGACTCCGGATCAGCGGTATTATTGTGCCACTCGGCATGGCGAACACATCGTTGTTGTTGTCCGACGTTGTTGCATGCGACGCTGATTTGCTGCCGCTGCCGCTGTTGCTGGCGCCGCTTGTGCCCGCGACTGCTCCGCTGCCACCGCCACCGCCACCGCCTCCGTTGCCATTGGTGTTTGTATTGTTTGTGAGCAATTTGCCAGCTGACATGCCAAAGCCTCCGCCGCCGTTGCCGCCACCACCACCGCCACCGCCAAAGTGGCCCATCTTTATATTCTTGAGGTTCGTACTCATTTCCAGCAGCTAAAACCTGCGCAGCTTCGCCTGTTGTCGTTCTTGTGAAATTCTATGCAATATATTTGCGAAAAAATCAACTTAGAGTGACTCGATAGGCTCTGAAATCTGTTTGGGCATTTTGCGTAGACTCGGTAGCGCATTTTGCGTTCTTGCTTATTGCATTGTTATCGATAACTGCTTGTACCGATAACCACGCAATGGCAAACAGTGCTGGGCTAAAATAGCTTTGTGTAAGAGAAGTAGCTGCAAAAAGCAAAACATTTATTTAATTATCTAAAAAAAATGAATTATAAGGAATTTCGAATTATAGTTTTATGTATAAAATACAAAATGCTCTTGATCCTTAAAAAAAACGCTATTTTGTCGACATATTTATAATATTCTAGCCATATTTATAATATTCTAGCCATATCAATTACAAAGTTTAGAAATCTAGCTACTTCATAGCTAAAATGGCAGCAGTGAAGGCAAATCACCGTATTATTAATTTTAATAATTTGCGAATTTATTGATGCGATATACAATCAGTAAATAATTAAAAAAAAAATGCAATTGCATTTTGTGAAACATGAAAATTAATTTAGGAAACTAAAGCAGCCGATAACCAGAACGAAAACGATCACAGCATTGCGCGCATTTACCAGCCCTGTCCGTCGATAGGCATCGCGCATTGTGTCGGCCCTGGTTTTTTGTTTCGTTTGCATTTTGTTCTTTGTTGTTCCGTGCGCGCTATTCTGTGATAAAGTGTACTTAACCACTTAGTTAATGTTATCAATTAGTAATGCTTAGGTGATGGCCTAAACCGCATACCTGTTAACGTATGCCCATAGCACGATACTCGTTCCAATAACCAACAACGACAAAACAAAACATAAAAGACAATAACAACAATAGAAGCAAAAACACAACAGGAGAGCAGCAGCAGCCAGAAGCGAGCAGCGCTGCAGGCGTCGCAGTCGCAGTTGCAGCAGCAGCAGCAGCCAGCGTTTGTATGTCAACAGAGAGATGTGTAATTTTATGTAATTGAAAAGCAATTTTAAATCAGCAACAAAGTTAAACTTAATCTCGTGATGCTTTCAATTAATTGGGCTGCTCAATCACAAGACGCAGACGCAGTCGCAGTCGCAGTTGATTGACAGAAGCAGCAACAACAATTTATCTGGCGCCTTGTCCAGAGCAGAACAAAGCAGCGCTGCTTTCATTTCGCCAGAATTCTTTCTATCTCTGTCTGAGTCAGAACAAGGCGGGCTTTGCGTTTTTCTTTGGCTTGACAGTTTTATTGATCAAATATTTAACGTATATTTATGTACATGTGTGTGTGTGTGTGTGTGTGTGTTTGTATTGGTATTTGTCGAATAAGTTTAGTTTGTTGTACTAGTTGTTGTTGTTGTTGTTGTCAGTTGGCTTATCAGCGTGTATTTAAGACAGCAGACAAAATCAAAAAATAATGTACAGAGCAACTGCAACTGATAAGAGCACAGGCAACAAGTGTTTTACTGCTAAGAAACTGAAATGAATACAAAACAACAACAATAAGATTCGATCAATTATTTATGTATGTTCAGTTATTGTTTGAATGGCCAACAATTCATCAATTGGACAGTCTACATATACATATTTAAGATTTAAGGTTGACGTTAATTGAATGAACGCTTCCATTTGACGTATTGACGCTCAATCAATTAACACCTGTACGCGCACTCTACTCCCTCTCTCTCTCCCTCTCCCTCTCTCTCTCTCTCTCTGTGTGTGTGTGTGTCCTGAGCAAGAACGGAAGTCAAGGCAAAATCGAATGCCACAAGTTGTTGCCACTTGTTGCTGTGGCACGTTTTATACCCTTGCAAAAGGTATTTGAATATTTCACTGAAGTCCGTCCACTTGAATGCAAACAAGTCTCTCAGTTTAGAAGCTATCCAGATGCGACTTGACTTGTCAAGACTTTACTTCACGAAAAGTTTGGTATCAATGGAACATTTTTCAAATATCTCTTTGATAGTATTTTTCAAAATTTTTTGAAAATAACAAAAAAAAGGCACTTTTTGCATTAAAATAAGAAAAAAGTGTCTTTTTTGCCATTTTTAAAAAATTAAAAAAAAAAACACGCGAAGAGTTATTGTAAAAAAAAATGTTGCAGTCACTATTTAAATTGTTTAAATAAACTTTCAGCATTAAAACATTCTTTTTAAAAATCGAGGAAAAAAGTTGAAAAATTAGACGCTTACAAAAATTTGAAAATTTCATTGGGTACCTAATGGGTTAAGGAAAGTATTCTATCATTCAAACGGAATTCAAAAGACCTTTCCAGTGATACCAAAGTTTACATGAAGTAAGTTTAAAATTTGACTACAACTAATTTTAAAGGGTGCCAAAATACATTTGGCAACCGTTGTATTTAAAATGTGTGAAACATTTTTACAGATTATTATTTTTGTATCCTGCAGAATCATGACTACTGATTAACTTTTTGATTTTGATTTTATCTCAACTACTTTTAAAATTAATTGATTTTATCACTACATTTTGGAAATGCTCGAAAACAAAACAAGCTTTCAGTACCAGAGAATATTTATTTTTTCCTCGATTTTTCACAAAAAATATTTTGATGCAAAAAAATTCTTGGAATAATTTTAAGAGTAATTTTAAAATTTTTTGAAAACCCTAAAAATTACCATTTTAACTTATTTTTCCTCATTTTCATGCAAAAATAGCCTTTTTTGCAGTTTTCAAAAAATTATAACAAATACTAGCAAAAATATTTTTGAAAAAATTTGTTTGCATCAAAATATTTTTTGTGAAAAATCGAGGAAAAAAGTTGAAAAAGTAGACTTTTGCAAAAATTCAAAATATTCCATGGGTACTCAATGGGTTAAGGAAATTTTTTCATCATTCGAACGAAAATTAAATGACCTTTCCAAATATATATGTATATAATAAGCTATTATTTTCTTATTTAAAGTCAAAATATAACATTTTTAAGGGTGTGTAAAGTGTTTCTTGACAAACTGTATGTATGTATGTAGCTGCTCGAATATTGAATATAGGGCTCTGCAAGGGCATCAAATTTTCAACATCACAGCCAGATAACATTTCCTTCTGGTCTTCTCTTCCGTCTTCCGTCGTGCGTCTTGGCAAATATTTGTGCAATTAATTGATTAAAATGCGAGTGGTTTTGTTTACACACAGCGCACTGAGAACGACAAAATTTTCCAATTTACTTAGCTTATTAAGCGAAACGCGCTAATGAAAATAAACAAATTCCTCGTAAGACCAACGAATAAAAACGAAAAAAAAAACAAATATCAGACTAAAAAAGAAACTCATTTTGTTGGCTTATCAGAGACGTGCCCACATTGTTGGTCGGCGCGAGTTGCCAACTGCCTTAATTATTTACAACAAGTTTTGTAACTTCCCTCTGATTAGATACAAGTTCCTCCCCCACCTTCATACCTCCTGCTTCCGTGTCTTCACTTGATTTCCCTATTGCTTTTCATTGGGGAAATTAACGAATGCAGTCAAGCATTAAATTAGCCAACTCAAGTTTTTGATTTTTGTATATTTGTGATAATTTCAGCGCCGGTTGAAGCCTAACTGAACCAACTGAGCTAAGAACCAAGCCAGGGGCACGACTGCATCGCACGATAGTTCGCCATGAAGTTCGCCGAGCATCTGTCGGCGCACATAACGCCCGAGTGGCGCAAACAGTACATCAACTATGAGGTAAGGCCATTGAAATCCTCCAAATCATATCTATCACCATTCCATGTAAATAGAGAAGAGCCCTAGACATTTAAGATTCAATTATCGTGACCATTTGAATTTAAATTAAATTGTTAGACCCTGAACTTAAAAGAACAGTGTTGAATTTGGAAGACAGCCAGATTCGATTTTATTTATTTATTAATTTATTTACTGACGACTAGAGATGGGCACGGGCCGGGTCGGATCTCGGGACCCATGGGCCTTTTACAAAGTTGTCGGGTTCGGGCCGAAAAATCTCATTTCGGGTCGGGCCGGGCCGGGCCGGGCTCGGGCCTAACTTCAAAGCCCGAAAGCCCGGAACACACCAGAATCTATTGCATTTTTGAAAGATAACGTTCAGGGGTATTGAAAGGGTATTTTTAGACCCCGTACTTTAAAAAAGTAAAGGGGTCTATTAACTTTGTCACAAAAAAAAATGTGCGTAACAGGCAGAAGGAGGCGTGGCAGACCCCATAAAGTATATATATTCTTAATCAGCATCAACAGCCGAGTCGATATAGCCATGTCCGTCTGTCCGTCCGTCCGTCTGTCCGTCTGTAAGAGCGCCTAGATCTCAGAGACTATAAGAGCTAGAGACTCCAAACTTGGTATGTAGGTTCGTCTATATTAAGAGCAGATCGAGTTTGTTTTAGATTTTGGATCGGACCACTATATCATATAGCTGCCATAGGAACAATCAGTTGAAAATCAAGTCTTAGTATGGAGAACTTTTTTGCTGTTTGAGATATTTGCAACTCAAACTAACAGAATATGCATAAAAGATGGTCCCATACATACTGACCAAATTTGATTGAAATCGGATTACTACATCATATAGCTGCCATAGGAACGATCAGTCCAAATTAAGTCTAAGTATGAAAATCTTTTTGTTGTTTGAGATATCTTTATAATAAGTACGGGGTCTCCGACAGTCGAGTACCGCTCGACTGTAGCACCGCCGACTAGTCCACATCTGGAAATGTTTTGTGCGAAAAAATAACTAGGCTTGCTAGGTTCCAATTTGAAAAAGGTTTTATTTTTAAATAAATTTGCTTTTTTTTTTAATTTTTCGGGCGGGCTGGGCGGCTTTCGGGCTTTATAACAAAAGTATCGGGCGGGCTTGGCCCTTTTTTTCATCGGGAATTTCGGGCTCGGGTCGGGCCGGGCCTGAAAAATGAGGCCCGCGCCCATCTCTACTGTCGACACAACAATTCATTTAAAAATGTAACATTAAAATTAAGAAAAATATATATATACAATACTGTGTGCAAAAAGTATCGGGAAATTTTAATTTAAAAACTTTTGGGATTCCGATTGGAACAAATGTTTATACTTTTAGGTTGGCACTACTATCATAAACATTTGTTCAAAATTATACGTTAAAATCAGGGACTAAAACCGAAACGAATATTGGTTTCAGTTACGGTTTCGGTTATGTTCGCATTTAGGTTTTCGGTAATCGGTTTCGCAAAATCTTTGAATAAAGGTTTCGTAACGGTGAACCGGTTTTTGTATGTTTCGGTTTTGAAATACCGGTCTGGTTTCGGTTCACAAAAATAAATTTCTTTAAATAAATATAATTATATTTATAATATATTATATATATGTAATAATAATTAAACAGGCAAAAATAGAAAAAAAAAATCAAATATAAAATATAAAACTTATAACCAAATATCAGAGATAGCAAACAAGACCTATGAGTCGGAAAAAATCGAAACAGTTCAAAAAAATGTTTCGTTGAAAATTATTTTTAGCTTGTTTTTTAAATTGCTTTTAAAATTGTATTTGAAAGTTACAGCATAACTCTTATTTGAAAATTTTAAAGAACAATCAGAAATACAACTTTTCAATTTTTATAATGCTTATATCATTTTATTATTTATTAAAAACTGAAATTAACCCTTTTAAATGAAACGGTTACTAAACGGATATTTCGGTTTACAGAGTTTCGGCTTTAAGGTTTCGGTCAAATGAAAATTTGTTTTTTTTTTCGGTTACGGTTTTAAATTTCAATCGGTTTGTACCGGTTAAGGGTAACGGTTTCGGCTAGGGCATAATATTTAATCCCTGATTTAAATATTATGAAATATGATCACAACACATAAGAAATTGTCTTAAGACACTAGCTGTTTAACAAAATAATTAAATGATAGTTAAATGTACACAATTGTTCTTGCAGGAAATGAAGGCGATGCTCTATTTGGCCGTGGAGGAGGCGCCCTCGGTGGACAGCGTGGAGGACGAGGTGTTGAAGCGTCATTTTGCCAACTTTGATGAGAACTTCTTTCACTATTGTGACAAGGAGCTGAAGAAGATTAATACATTCTATTCGGAAAAATTGGCGGAGGCGACACGTAAATTTGCGACACTAAATGCGGAACTCAAGTCGAGCATCGAGGAATCGGAGCGGACGGCCAAAAAGTCAAAGGGACAGAAACGACACGCAGCATTGCCGGATCGCAAGGCGCGAGAATTGAAATTGGCATTCAGTGAGTTCTACTTGAGTCTGATACTCTTGCAGAATTATCAGAATTTGAACCACACGGGCTTTCGCAAAATACTCAAAAAGCACGATAAGGTAAATATATAAATATTGTATAATATATAGTAAAAAATAATAATTGAAATTGTCAATCAATTTGTAATGAATTAATTGTTATTTAATTGTAGCTGCTGCGAGTGGACAGTGGAGCAAAGTGGCGGCAAGAGTATGTGGAGGCATCGCATTTCTTTATCAACAAAGATATTGACAACATTATCAATGAAACGGAAACGACCGTCACCGGTGAATTGGAGGGAGGGGATCGTCAGCGTGCGATGAAACGATTGCGTGTACCGCCATTGGGTGAACAGCAGAGTCCATGGACAACATTCAAGGTTGGCCTCTTCTCCGGCAGCTTCATTGTCCTGGGCATTGTTGTTGTGCTCTCGGCCATATATCATGATATCACCGGCGAGAATCTGAAGGTCACATTTCGTTTATATCGCGGCCCATTGCTGATCATTGAGTTCATCTTTCTCATTGGCGTTAACATTTACGGCTGGCGATCGTCGGGCGTGAATCATGTGCTCATCTTTGAACTGGATCCGCGCAATCATCTATCGGAACAGCATCTCATGGAGTTGGCGGCAATATTCGGTGTCGTTTGGACGCTCAGCATGCTGAGCTTTCTGTATAGCGCCAGTCTCAGTATACCGGCGTTCATAAATCCATTAACGCTCACACTGATTATGGTCGTGTTTCTGGTCAATCCGTTTCATGTACTCCATCACGATGCCCGCTTCTGGCTGCTGCGGATCACGGGACGTTGCCTGGCAGCGCCATTTTTCCATGTGGGCTTCGCTGATTTCTGGCTGGGCGATCAATTGAATTCATTGGCCACCGCCATACTCGATTTTGAGTATCTCATATGCTTCTATTTCACCAATGGCAACTGGTCACAGGCAACGGATGCGTCCATCTGCATGGAAAAGGATTTCATAGTGCGCCCCATTGTCAACTGCCTTCCAGCCTGGTTTCGTTTTGCCCAATGCCTGCGACGATATCGCGACTCTCGCGAGGCATTTCCCCATCTCGTCAATGCCGGCAAATACTCGACAACATTTCTGGTTGTCATCTTTGCCACACTGAAAAGCTTCAATGCTCGTAAGTGATGAAGCATGCTATCTCTGTCGTCTGTCTGTCCAGATAACAACAGCTTTCTCTTTCCTTTTCATGTTAGCCAACTATGCCAGCACATTTGATAATCCCTACACCTGGCTGTGGATAATCTCATCGATAGTGTCGTCGTGTTATTCCTACACCTGGGATATTAAAATGGATTGGGGTCTCTTCGATAAGAATGCCGGCGAGAATACATTCCTCCGCGAGGAGGTCGTCTATTCCTCCACGGTGAGTATACACTGCATCTCAAGGCTGCAAATCAATTGTTAACCGAAGCAAACAAAACAGGCCACTAAATTGAATTAAAGTCTTTCTCAAAATTACGCCTTTATTTTAATTGAATCATATTAAGTTAAGTTAAGCAATGTGAAAACATATTTTGTTATGTTTTGTGATGATTTGCGATGTACGTCAAAGTGTTTACATTGGCAACACAAAATTTGTACTTCCCAAAATTGTGGAAAGCCTTGTTAAAAGCCTTGTGAAAGCCTTCAATGTAAACACTACCAGTCAATGTAAAGAGCTTTGGAAAAAATCACAACGATTCAAAATTTTCACAAAATGTTCGCAATTGAACAATAACAAGTTCCACAAAATGAATAAAAAACTAGTCGAGCGGTACTCGACTGTCGGAGACCCCGTACTTATTATAAAGATATCTCATCTCGAACAACAAAAAGATTTTCATACTAAGACTTAATTTGGACTGATCGTTCCTATGGCAGCTATATGATATAGTAATCCGATTTCAATCAAATTTGGTCAGTATAAATGAGATCATCTTTTATGCATATTCTGTCAGTTTGGTTGAAATATATCAAACAGCAAAAAAGTTTTCCTTACTAAGACTTGATTTTCAACTGATTGTTCCTATGGGAGCTATATGATATAGTAGTTCGATTCCAACCAAATTTGGTCAGTATGTATGGGTCCATCCCATATGCATATTCTGTCAGTTAAATTTAGTTATCTCAAACAACAAAAAAGATTTTCATACTAAGACTTGATTTTCGACTGATTGTTCCTATGGCAGCTATATGATATAGTAATCCGATTTCAATCAAATTTGGTCAGTATAAATGAGATCATCTTTTATGCATATTCTGTCAGTTTGGTTGAAATATCTCAAACAACAAAAAAGTTTTCCATACTAAGACTTGATTTTCAACTGATTGTTCCTATGGGAGCTATATGATATAGTGGTCCGATTCAAAATCTAAAACAAACTCGATCTGCTCCTAATATAGACGAACCAACATACCAAGTTTGGAGTCTCTAGCTCTTATAGTCTCTGAGATCTAGGCGCTCTTACACACGGACGGACGGACAGACGGACAGACGGACATGGCTATATCGACTCGGCTGTTGATGCTGATTAAGAATATATAGACTTTATGGGGTCTGCCACGCCTCCTTCTGCCTGTTACGCACATTTTTTTTTGTGACAAAGTTACATAGACCCTTTTACTTTTTTAAAGTACGGGGTCTAAAAAGAAATGTTGCTTTGCAATTGTCCCAAAATAATTAGGGTTTTCAGAAACTATGATATTTGTGTTATGTGGCAAAGTGATAACACTGTAGCTAGTGAGTGACTTTTTTAAGTTTCTGTTGTCGTATTTATGATATCATTGAGTTAAATTTCAATGAACAGCTGTTTTGTATAAGGCAAACATTCTCTTTATTTCGTTTTAGCTCATGCGTTTGGATTCACCCTCTCTTACTCTTGTTTATTTTAATGCTTTTGCAACTGTAAAAAATCAATTTAATAATTTAAAAAATTTTGCATCTCTTTATTTCAATTTAAAATCTGTCCTAAGGGACAGTCACTAAAATTGTCATTTGTGTGATTCGAACCCTAGTTGTTTAACTGAAAATTCGAATTCTGACAGGTCAGCGACTCTAACCATCGAGCCACCGGACCATGAAAAGTTACTATCTTTTACAACCAATACCAATACCAACCTCAGTGTGAAGTTATTTCGTTAGATACTTTAAACAGTCTGGCAAGCTTTCTCCTTTTGAAATTTTGTCTCAATACGACGAATTTTTTATACATACCCCAGGGCATGTTTGGCGTGATATACTTTTTTCTGTGTGTTTGTTGTCATTACAACATATAACACTTTGCCACATAACACAAATATTAGAGTTTCTGAATACCCTAAACAAAGATTTAGTTTCTTGGAAAGAATTGTTGAGGCTCGTCATGCTTGATCCAGAAGCTATGTAAATACCGCAAAGTCACCGCAAGTCTCGCCTGGTGAAATTGGTTCACTAAAATTTGTTGTCTTCTTTTTGATAAGTGGAGTGACCCAAAAAGTGAGCTGGTTGTCGAATGTTGTTCCGTCAATACGCAAATATTTTTTCGAATTTGAACGGAAGACTTCGCAGCTCTCCCGTGAGCTTTGCATACATTCCCTCTTTTCCACGATCCAGCAGCTGCGCTTTGCCTTGGGTTCGTCATCGTCGTCTTCTAAAAGCCACAGCGCAATGACCGCCAAAAGCAGCAAGCTCAGTTTCATCTTGTGAATCCATTTCCTTTTTAAAAATCAAAATCAATGCTAAAGGCCCGAAAAGCAACAATAAAATATTAGCTTTGTCTTCACAATGTGTAGAAAAACCAACTTGCTCGATGTGCTTTTCACAATGGGACTGGGCTCATTTGAGCTGCTTCAACTTTAACAGCAGCTAACATAGTTTTTTATCAAAATTGTGTCAATCTCCTTGGCATAAAATGTTTAACAGAATGTGAAAGTGGTGTTTACATTGGATTGTCACATTTTTGTGACTTCACAATTTTGTGACTATGCATTTAGTGTTCACATTGCCCTGAGACGTTGTGAACAGCTTTGTGCAGCGTTTGTGAAGCGTTTGTGACGCAGATTTATAAAAAAAACAAGTGGGAAAGGCTATAGTCGAGCTCCCGACTTTAGGATACCCGTTACTTAAATAAATTTAAAATTTTTTATTGCATGCTTTTAGGCACTTATATTGCTTAAAAGCTTTAATCAACCATTACCACCTTTCTATTTGTCCGATCTTGTTATGATTTAATAAGGTGATAGGTAATAATAGTAGCTAACTGTAATGAGTTAAAAAATCCTAATAGCTTAAAAACTATGCGTGTGGTGGCTTTTCGCGATTTACGGAGGCGGAAAGGGGCGTGGCAATATTTTGAAACAAACTTGACCTGCGTGGGGCTTATAAAAAATTTGTGTGCCAAATTTGGTTGCTCTAGCTCCTATAGACTCTGAGATCTAGGCGCTCACACAGACGGACGGACGGACGGACGGACGGACGGACAGACGGACATGGCTATATCGACTCGGCTGTTGATGCTGATCAAGAATATATATGCTTTATAGGGTCGGAGATGCTTCCTTCTCCCTGTTACATACATTGCAACGAATACAATATACCCTTTTACTTATTTTATTTTTATAAGTAACGGGTATAATAAGCAAGTTTTGTTATTGAAATATTTAACTGCACAATCTGTAATATCTGTAATATCCATTTAATTATTTAATTTGTTTATTATGTGCAGGGATTTTATTACTTTGCCATTTTGGAGGATCTGGCGCTGCGTTTCATTTGGGCATTATCCTTTTATTTGACTGAAATGAAAATTGTGAGCAGCGATATTATGACCTCCATAACAGGCATATTGGAAGTCTTTCGGTAATATATCAGATTTGTCTGTGCCCATATATTCGATATATTAATTAAATACTCATATTCTCTCTGCAGTCGCTTCGTTTGGAACTTTTTCCGTTTGGAGAACGAGCATCTAAATAATTGTGGTAAATTCCGTGCCGTGCGCGATATTTCAATAGCACCGCTGGACTCTTCCGATCAGACATTGATATTGCGTATGATGGATGAAACGGATGGTGTGATCAATCGCTATACAAAAACGAACCGACCCAAGCCAAAGAAGGTCAAGGATCCCGAGAAGCGCAGCCTGCTGCATCCGCGTGGTTCCCTACAGGATCTGAGCATTGATATGGATAGCAGCAAAAAGCTTTAAAACACTTAAGCACCTCCTCGATTCCCGATTCCCGCTTCCCGTTATTTCTTTTGTCGTTCTTTGCCCTCTCTCAGCGAGCTTCCTAGCAATCGGATTTGTTTTCTTTATTATTTTTCTTGGCACTTCACCATTAACATTATTGTAATTTTTTTTGTTTGTTATTAGTTAATGTTTACAAACTAGTTACTAAGTACTTAAAAGCAAATTCATATGCAAGCCCCAATTCCTGCAATAATTAGACCTTAAGTTTAACTACTAAATTAGCATTCCATTCACGCATCTTACAAAAACAAAAGAAAGGACCAAATCCTCCTCAAACTAGAAGCCCCAAATTCAGATAATTAATACAGCGGCAGTATTACTTAGAAAGGCGATTTATTATAACTCCCTTCCCATAGATAAAGATTCCTAAAATCAAAACGTGAACAAGATCGTAGCATTGGCAATATCCTATAGCAAAAAAAAACACATTCCTTTTATAGTTAAACCATAAAGAAACCTTAATTAAGCTTTAGTCAATTAGGTGAATTGCCTTTAAATTGTTTTGAAATTTTTCGAAAAGGATTTCAAGCTTCAACTGTACTTCATATATATTACAGAGTTGTGCTGTTTAGTTCAATTTATTTATGTTTATTCGAGCGTGTTTCTGTTTCTTAAACTTGGAGATGCATTCTTTTTTTGAGCAACTTGTAGAGAAACTAAAAAAGAAACAGACTTCAGACGTTTAACGTTGGCAATGTACCAAGTATAAAGTTTAAAGTTTAAAAAGCGGCCTTGTATTGTCCCCCCTTAAATGTTTTTGTTGTCTTTTATCGAACCAATTGAAAGTTGTACATACAATACTTTTATACAAATATAATATGGTATATATCTAAATATATATGCTTATAATTAATAGAACAGAACTGAAGAAAGGACTGTTATTGAAACTACAGAACACTAAGAACGACTCTATATAGCTATATCTTATGAACAGAATCGATTGATATGATAAACAAAAAAAAGAAGTATAAAAAGACAAATATACACACACACATTAACATACACATATATTAACATATACATATACATATGCATATACATAACATATATATATTACGAGTAAATTGTATTGTCGGGTTAAGCCCGCAACAGAATCGAAACAAATTGTACGAAATAAAGATACCTAGAAACATGCAGCATAGATCGATCGATCGATCGAAATCATTATTTGAGGATAACCTGAACCCAAATCTAACTAGGAGACATTCTCGAGCACGGCACAAACGAGGGCAGTTCCACGCATTATCCAAAATTCTGGATCATTTTTGCTGCGCAACAGAATGGAGAGCACGAAATTCGTCGAGTGTCCCGTTGTGGAGAGTACGCCGGAGCGTTGTTGGGTCTTGTACAAGGGCGCCTCATAGCGCACAAGGGGACTGACCTCCAGACAGGGCAGAAAGCGTATCACTGGCATCCGTGTATAGAGTTCACCGAACCTGGCATCGCACAATCCGCCCTTGGCGAGATCCCAGCGAGCGGCTTCCACGAAAATGCCATGGACATTGATCATGGCGTCGGTGCACTCCTCCAGATTCCCATAAAGACGAGCATCCTACGAAGGAACTTCATCAATATAAATCAACTCAATAATTTAAATCAGCGGTGGGCACGCAGTGGCTCCGGGAGCAGCGGCCGCTCCCAACTTAGGTGGATGGTGTTGCGGTGCTCCCGAATTTCAAGATTTCATGTCCACCGCTGATTTAAATGTTACCCACATTGGCATTTGCATTGTGCAGCTCGAAGAAATTCTGTTGCACCAACTCCATTTCGATGACTTGAAAATCGATCTTGAGCGAGTCAATGGGAAGGACGCGACGACGTGCGTACGTCTGCAGGACGCCGGTCAGAAAGGATTGCGGAAAGAAGAAGCCGCTTATCCAATACGAACGTGGTGCTCCATTCTCAGCCCAATGCTGAATGAAGTCGATGCGACGCTGAAAGTCCACAATGTAGTTGGGCAACGGTTTGATGGACAGAAAGCTTCGCTTGGCCCACATGGCGGGCACGATGTTGGCCAACAGGGCACGGAATACCATTTCCAGATCCTCGGACATTACGACCAGACCCTTGATGGCCTTGGACAGATTACCGAGACTGTCGTGAATGATGCCCAGCGCGATATTGAAGCGATCGATTTCCTGCACAAGCACCGTGGTCAACGATGGCATCTGACCCTTGTTATCCAACTGAAATGGGAGGAGATGATGATTATTGATGATTGATTATTATTACAATAACAACTACAACAAGCGGAACAGTCGAGTGCACTCGACAGTAATATACCCTGGGCCTAGGCTTCGGCATGCCGAAGATGCAATTCTCGTATCCTCAAATATCGACCTATCGTTTTTGTGGCAGCTACATACATATATAATAAGATAAGTGATTTAAACCAATTTTAAAAATAAAAATAAGAAAATAAAAATAATAAACGAGCTGTACTCGACTGTCGGAGACCCCGTACTTATTATAAAGATATCTCAAACAACACAAAGATTTTCATACTAAGACTTGATTTGGACTGATCGTTCCTAAGGCAGCTATATGATATAGTAATCCGATTTCAATCAAATTTGGTCAGTATGTATGGGACCATCTTTTATACATATTCTGTTAGTTTGGTTGAAATATCTCGAACAGCAAAAAAGTTTTCCATACTAAGACTTGATTTTCAACTGATTGTTCCTATGGGAGCTATATGATATAGTAGTTCGATTCCAACCAAATTTGGTCAGTATGTATGAGACCATCTTTTATGCATATTCTGTCAGTTTGGTTGAAATATCTCAAACAGCAAAAAAGTTTTCCATACTAAGACTTGATTTTCAACTGATTGTTCCTATGGGAGCTATATGATATAGTAGTTCGATTCCAACCAAATTTGGTCAGTATGTATGGGTCCATCCCATATGCATATTCTGTCAGTTAAATTTAGTTATCTCGAACCACAAAAAGATTTTCATACTAAGACTTAATTTGGACTGATCGTTCCTATGGCAGCTATATGATATAGTAATCCGATTTCAATCAAATTTGGTCAGTATGTATGGGACCATCTTTTATGCATATTCTGTCAGTTTGGTTGAAATATCTCACACAGCAAAAAAGTTTTCCATACTAAGACTTGATTTTCAACTGATTGTTCCTATGGCAGCTATATGATATAGTTGTCCGATCCAAAATCTAAAACAAACTCGATCTGCTAGCAATATAGACGAACCTACATACCAAGTTTGGAGTCTCTAGCTCTTATAGTCTCTGAGATCTAGGCGCTCTTACAGACGGACAGACGGACGGACGGACATGGCTATATCGACTCGGCTGTTGATGCTGATTAAGAATATATATACTTTATGGGGTCTGCCACGCCTCCTTCTGCCTGTTACGCACATTTTTTTTTGTGACAAAGTTAATAGACCCCTTTACTTTTTTAAAGTACGGGGTCTAAAAAATAATAATTAAAAATCATTTGCATCGACAGAACCGAGATTCGAACCTCGATCTCCCGTTTCGCTTGCCGAGCACTTATCACTTCCACCACGCCGCAACTTGGATTCGACATGAAAAATTCGATAAACATTCTGGCAGAGGAAATGTAAAATGAGTTAATTGACCATTAATTCTATTCTATTTATAGAATTGCCATTTAAATACCTCGGACAAAATTGTTAATATCTTCACTATTTATGGCCCAATCGTGATGAAAGTTGGTGATTAGCTTCTGGGCATGATTCCACATCCGTTGATATAAAAAAAAATAACTTAAAAGCCAAAATAAAAGGTTCTGTCAGTTTTTGATGAATTACGCCCCCCACAGTGGGCGTGGCAAAATTTTAACATAAACTTGTTCTGACTGACATTATAGGGAGTCTTCATTCCAAATTTGATGGTCCTAGCTCTTACCATCTCTGAGATCCTTTCGCTTACACGGACCGACAGACGGACGGACGGACATGGCTATATGGACTCGACTGTTGATGCTAATCAAGAATATATATACTTTATGGGGTCGGAGATGCTTCCTTCTGCCTGTTACATAGTTTTAATATACCCCCAGGGTATAAAAACATCAACAGCGAGTTGTTTGTGCGACTTGGGAGCTGTCGCTGCTCCCGGAGCCACTGCGTGCCCACCGCTGGTTTATTGTATTGAGATTGGAATTGAATTGATTGAATTAAGGAGTCAACTTACCACCGTGAGGGTGTCGTGTATGGGCTCACGTTGAATTTTGTTGGTGAGCGAGGATTGAATGCGGGCGATTATCTGCTGGCAGAGATCATTCTCCATGGCCTGACCCTCGTCGGCTGAGGAACGCGGCTGTCCCAGGAGCAGAGTGCTAATAAAGAACTCGGTCTCTTTGCTCTGGAACACAATGTTGGCATTCTGGTTCATGCCAAAGATTTCGGGATCCTCCAGCACTGGAAAGCCCTGTACAAACGTTGCGTATTCCTTGAGTGTCTGTCCCTGGGGATCACGATAGTAGGGATCGCCACGACTATACTTGTAGCCCGGCTCTATGATACGCTCCGAGGAGAAGATGGTTAGAATCGTGCGCAGAGTGCGCAAGTCCCAATAATCCGTGACGCGACCTCCCCAGGTGATCTCACCATTGATGTAGAGTATGGCCTCCCAGGGAATGTCCTCCATGAGCTCGCGATTGATGAAGAAGTCGAGAGTCTTGAGACCGCATTCACGATCGCTCTCACTGAACTCATAGGTGATGTTCCAGCCAAGAGGACCGAACTTGCGACGTTCCAACAACACCGCATGGAACATACAGAGGCCAAAGACAATTGCACGCCATTTGCCACCTTGGATGTGATGCTCAAAGAAATCCACCTGAAGATCCCCCAGGGCACCGATGACATTCGCTTTGATGCCCTTGGGCGGCTCATTGGTGATTTTCACCGAATTCTGAAGCACACTGATGGGGAATGACTGCGTGGGCATCGAGGAGAGATATAAACGAAAATCGGGATTCGATTTGGTTATGCCCAAGGTGAGATTGCGAACAATTGTTTCGAGGACACGCATCCAGGACGTGGCCAAGTGACAGTTCTGCAGGAAAACCCAGTGACCCAAGCGCAGACTCTTGTCGATCAAGCTCTCGGCGAGGGGTCCCTGACCCTGGCCCAGCGATATCGAGTAATACTTGTCCGTGAACTTCATTTCCGTTGTGAACTTGAGGAAGCCCGACATGGGATCGGAGCCCGTGGAGAGCACAAAGATTAGCGGCGTTATAGCCGAAGTGTCCAGATAGCTGAAATCAAATACACTGTATTATTATGTGAATACACAGAAAAAAAAATGCCGTTCTAAAATCAAGCCTAAAATTCTTGATTAAAGCCTGCATTTTTTAAGTATGTTTCCAGGATTAAGCTGAACAATCAAGCCTGAATCGGGATTAAAATGGGAAAATAAGCCCAAATTACTTGATTCTCTCGGCCTCTCTCATTACAACTGGGCTGGTGGCTCAGTGGTTAGAGTCGCCGACTTGTTTGAAAAAGACCTGGGTTCGATTCCCACCAGTCAATTGCATTCAAACATTTTCTTCACTAAAAAAAAATGTTAAAAAAAAAACAATAAAAAAAAAATTAAATAAAAAATATTAAAAAAAAAATTTAAAAAACAAATTAAAAAAAAAAATTAAAAACAAAAACAAAAAACAAAACAACAAAATAAATAATAAAAAAAAAATAAAAACAAAAAAAAGTTAAAAAAAAAAGTTAAAAAAAAAGTTAAAAAAAAAAATCTTAAAAAAAAAAAAAAAAAAATTTAAATGTAACAAAAAACATTATTTTTTTTTAGCCTGAATTTAAGAATTTCAGGATTGAATTCGGGATTGAAAAAATCAAGTATTTCATACTTGGTTTAAGCAAATCCGAGATTACCCCACTTCTGACATCGTTTCGGATTGAATCCGGGCTAAATATCCCGGATTTTTTTTTCTGTGTAGTTCTCCCATCTCTGGCCGGAGCTCTACTTACACTGTGCCCAGCTGGGTGCCGCCGGCGGACACTTCGGTGAAGTACTTGCCCACCGTGGCATGCAGATAGCTAACGACATTGAGCAGGAATCGCGGCTTCCGGAACGTGGCAATGAACATGAGCTTGTGGAAGATGCGCAGACGTTTGTTCCACTTGTCGGTGGGCTCGGCTTTCGTGTTGGCAAAGTCAAAGACCTCCTTGTTGTCCTGCAGCGTCAGGAAGAAGGGTTTGTCGAGTTCATCGGTGAAACCGGCAAAGGACTCCTTGAAATTGTCCTCCAAAAACAAAGCTGCCTCCCATTCCATTTGACTTAGCTTCACATTGGGGGGCAGGGTCTTCGGGCGTACCGTTCCCACGGCGCCGCGGGTCAGAAACCCGAATTCGTCATCGGTGACTCGTCCCTCCTGTCGCTCCACGGACAACGTTAATAGGAAACTAAAGATGAGCTTGTGATTTTCGAAGAGACCACGCGATATATTGTCATAGATGGCCTTCAGTTCATCCACCATCAATGTGGAGATGCGAGCCTCAACGGCCATCGCCGGATGATCGAGACGAAGGACATTGCAAAAGACTTGAGTGAAGTACTTGAGACTGTACTGATACATGGGATCGATCTCGGCCAGACCGGCAACCACAAAGTAAAGGATGGCACCCCGCGACGATAGGATGCGATATCGTTCGCGGGATGCCGTTATTATCTTCTCCGTTTCCTCCGTATCAATGAGACGAGCGGCGATGATCAAGGAGGTTTCCTAGGGAAATTGCGAGGGGTAAATCAACTCCTAAGCCATGTGTGGAGCACTTGGACCTACCTTGGCGTCGTTGAGGGTTTCGACGAGCTCCTCGTCATCCAGTATATTCCCCTCGGAGTTGAAGAGCAGCTTGAGCACCTTGTCCTCCAGTGATAGCAACTGTTGTTTATCCGCGTTGATCTTGACAACGAGATCATTGCGTTGTGCCTCCATGGCGGGCAGCTCAATGGCCACAATGTCGCTGGGAATCGATTCGTTCAGATAGTGGATGAGCTGTAGTCGGATTAATTCACACTTACGCCAGCAGCTGATCCTCCAGGCCGCTTTCAGTGACCAGAAAGTTGACCAGGGTCACATTGATGCACACCTCGGGCAGATAATGTGGGTTGGGCAACTTGGTGGTCATATACAGCTTGAAGTTGTCATCGTAATCGATAACCTGATCGCCGAGCTTCAGATAGACCCGTCCCTCCGACTTGTAGGTCTCCCGCTGGAGTATGGGACGCAACGAGGGATCTATGGTCTCGTCGAGTTCCTCGAGCAGAACGGGATTACCCTGACGCACGCTGTTCTCCAGCACCCGCATCATGGATGCGTCTGTCATTTTGATAACCTGCAAATTGTTGGCCTTCTCCATGTTGCGGATCCAGCGATTCGCCTGCTCCTGGGGATCAATCATAAGGGCCCAGCGCAAGGCGCGTGTGGCATAAATGCCATTCTCAATGGATATGTTATCCTTGGGCAGCCCATCGACATTCCACTGTCGCATCTCGTAGGCATCGCCAAGGACCTTGAGCAGATTGAACTCCTTGCTCGACGGTATGTTATACTCACGGCATTTATCCACCCAGAATTGACTCATCTCGCGACGATACTCGTTGGAGAAGGCGCCCAGATAGGCGACACAGGCGGCCGCCACCAGGACATCGCCCGGCACACAGGCCAGGTCGGCGGTCAATGATTTGACCGTCTCCCGCCAGCGAACCTGCTCATCGGCCAGGGCAGAGGTCAGACGACCTGCTCGATTGATCCGCCCATAGGTGAGATCGACATTATCCTGGATCACCTGGAACTCGCGTTGCTTCTCCTCCAGGCTGTCGCGCAACGATTGAATCTTCGCCTCGACAGCGGCGAGCTCCTTTTGCTTCTGTCGCAGCACCTTCATGACATCCTTGAGCTCCGCTTCGGCAGCTTCCTTGCGCTTGATCTTTGGCTCGACCACCTTGTAGACCTTGGAGAACTTGTCCATGGCAATGACCCACATGCTAACCGACTTGGCCACCTTGGACACCTTCTCGAATTTCTGCGGATTGCATGAATGAGAGACCCCATGAAGTTGGGCCACACACTTGGCTTAAGCTTCTTTAAGGCCGGGTCAGACGAGCACTTTTTCACCGACACTTTTTGTCAAAAAGCTGTCCGTGTCGTGTAACAACACAAAATTTCAAAACGTCGGTGAAAAACCGACGCTCACCGATTGTGAGCGATACGGACACGAAAAAATCTCTTTTTGACAAAAAGTGTCGGTGAAAAAGTGCTCGTCTGAAGCGCCCTTTAACTACTTACAGCGGGCACAAAGTCCTTGTGATCTATGTACTTCTTGACCTTCTTCAGGACATCCTCCTTCATGTGCTCCTTGTCGTATTCGAAGAGACGTTTGATGAAATTGATGTCAGCCATAATGGCCTTGGCCGAGGCCCAGGTGGGTCTTTGGAACACAATATCACCATAATTAGGATCGCAACCATGTTAAAATCCAGTTTGCAACTTACTTGGCGCCTAGGAGAATGCAAACGGCCTCCATGCAGAACTGCACCAGAGCTGGGGGTGTCGTGAAGGATTTGAGCTCATTGATGTCCGCTTTGGTGAGTCCCTTGAGTGCTTCCTCGGATTCACGCAGTGCCGGCATTGCAATCTCCAAGTCCTTGCTCGCGTCCTCCGATATGGCCTGGGCAATGGCTGCCTTCTCCTTGGCATTCGCCTCATCCTCCATGACGCCTTGCTTGACCGCGTCCGCCTGTTTCGTCTCCCTCGTCAAATTGTCCACCAGGGCCTTCATCATGGCCGACTTCTCATCCAGTTGCGGCACCATCACCTCCAGCTCCTTCTGCATCACTGCAATCTACGGTGACCAGGCGAGTCCTTAAACCACAGTAGTTACTTTGTGTTAGTCCCATTACTTACCACTTCATTGGTCTCCAAGAGCTTGTTCAAACCGCTGGCAATGCGTTTGCGCTTGGCAATAATTTCCTGGGTCTTGACCTTCAGCAGGCTCTGGTAGAGCTTCAGCAGCTCCAGATAACTGCTGGGTGTGGTATAATAATGTCGCTTCATCTCCTTATAGAAACGCACGGATGCATCTTCGACGGTCTAGACCAAATTTCCAATTAGTCAACGGATCAATAAGGATGTTTAACTCAGCGGTGGGCATGAAAAACTGAATTCGGGAGCAGCCGCTGCTCCCGGAGCCACTGCGTGCCCACCGCTGGTTCAAATCGTACCTTGTGCATAAACACTGTAGTGCTGGCCAAGGAAATGCGCTCATTCATATTGGGTGCGATCTTGGTCAACAGTCCCAGGGCCACGGAATACAACGCCTCAGTGGGCCAGCTGGTGAACCAATCGATGGTCGTGCAGTTGACCAGGGATGGGAACATGCGACAACGCCGACGGAAGGCATCTCCGACCGGACTCATGGACATCACCACATGCAGATTGTTGCGCACGCGATTGATGAAGAACTTGTAGATCTCATCGCGGTGACAGCTCTGTGAGAAGAGAAGCTTTTGCCAGAACTGCCCCAAAGTGAAAGTGAATGGATCTCACCTCATCCTTTTTGCTGGCATTGCAGGCATCACGGGCATCCAGGATCACCTTCTCGAATTCATCGCCCTCGAAGAGATTGGGCACCTCGCCAGAGTTCAGAATGTTGTTAATATCCTCCAAGAATTCCTCTTCCACAATCTGACTGTCGATCAGCAGAAAGGTGACGGGTTGGTTTTCAATCTACAGAAAGAATGAAGAGAATGAAGTGGGGAGGGAGGAAGAAGGAAAGGATGTAAGTAAGGAATGAAGTTAGCAAAATGAGGAAGGAAAGACGAAATTAGAGAAGAAGGAATGAGAAAAGGCAGGAAGAGAGAAAGAAGGGAAGGAAAGAGTGAAGGAAGGAGGGAAGGAATGAGGGAAGGAAGGAAGGTAGGATGTTAGGAAGGTAGGATGTTAGGAAGGCAGGATGTTAGGAAGGTAGGATGTTAGGAAGGTAGGATGTTAGGAGGTAGATAAAGGGAGGCAGATAGGAGGAAAGGAGGGAGGAAATGAGTGAAAATAAAAAGGAGGTAAGCAAAAAGGAACCGAAGGAAGATGATGAAGGAAATGTGGAGGAATGTAGGTAGTAGAAAAGGAAGACAGTATACAATGTCGGGATAATGAAAACAAAAAAGAAAGAAATGAAAAGGGAAAAGGAACGGCAACGGGAATGGCACAGAAATCGATTTCGCTTGAATTTCACCTCAACTTCATTTCGCTGGGTCACTTGCAATTCGCAGAATAATTCTACGCGAAATGGACTAGCGCTAAATCCGCTGGCGTCCGATGCTGCCACCTAGTCCGATTAAGATTTTCGAAGTCAGAGGCAGCGATGCCACATTTTCTAGTCAGAATTCGAAGTAAGGTATTTTAGATATATACATGGAACCACTTTTGTTTTCTTTAAATTAAGCATTCAAAAAATATCACTTTTGAGGTAAATCAAGTTTTACCGCAAAAATCCCTTAACTTATTGTGCAATTTGTGAAAACATTTCTCACGAAGAGTTGCCAGACTAATGGCAGACAGTCGCTAGAGTTGTCGAGTAATTTTTATTTTCTCGCGCCAATTACTTTTAAATTTGTTCAGCTAAATAAAATCAATTATTATAAAAATAAATTAAATAAGAAAAAAATTAAAAACTTATTGTTCTGCAATGAAAAACTTAGAACTTAGAACTAAACAAACCCTTGGGTAATTTAATCGGAGATGGTGTCAACCCTTAGCAGCCTAGTTCGAATAGGTTGGTGAAATTGCTTAAAAACTTTAAATGTTTCAAAGTTCTGTGGCACCTCGGAGATTTCCGTGCGGAAATGCATTCTGCGGAATTCAAATTCGCTTGCGATTTCTGTGGCATCCCTGATAAATTATGAAAATACGATATTTTTGTCCGTCCGATCGAGACTAACCCCGCCGATGCGATAGAGTACTCGCAGATCCTCGTGAAACGCGTTCAGATCATAGTTGCGGCGCATCTCGATTTGCCAGCAGTTGTACTCGTTGACATGGGAGGCCAGGCGAGTGAGGGACTGCTTGCCCATGCCAGCCACGCCCACCAGCAGGCCGTTGCCACGATCGCTGCGCAGGAGACGGGCCAGACGCACCGTATGCTCCATGGCATCCTGGAAGAGTATCAGCTTCATTTGCTTGCCCACCGCCATCGAGTTGTAATCGATGATGTAATCATTGAGCACGCTCTCCAGTTTGCTGTGATCCCTGATCTCATCATAGATTCGCTCGTTCTTTGGCTTGCCAAAGATCATAAAGTCGCCGAAGAGAACATCGGGTTCACCCGGCTGGACGACGTCGCGATTGAAATGATCGCGGCACACATCATTCATGAGGGTCATGAAGATCGCCTTGTCCTCGCTGTTAATGAGACGATCGTGAAAGACTCGAGTTGTCTCATGGTAGAACAACCTCAATATCTGATGCTCCAAGTTGTAGTACATGTTGTCCGCCTGGAGGATGCCCTGAATGCACTTGGACAGATCACGCAGATTGAAGATATAGTGGGATCGATCTGGCGTCGGCAGCATCACTTGCGCCACCCGCATATAGACGTCCACGCAGGCGTGCACCATTGGCTCGGAGAGGGCACGAATGGCCGAGGAGAACGTCTGCAGGAAACCCCGCAGGATGCCATTGAAGATCTGCGTGAGCGTCTCCTCGTTCGGCTTTGGAAGCGAGAACAGGGCAAAGTGTCGGACAAAGCGTGGTGTCAGTGGATTACGACCACCACCGGGTGGGGCACAGGCACACCCCAACACTACATCAAGTATATCCTTCCAGAAGAGCTTCTCACGATCATAGAAGCCCTTAAAGTCCAGAAACTGTCTACAGGTTGATAAGCAGAGAGATTAAGCACAATTAACAATCAAGTATCCCAAGGTCGAATCAAACCTGAGCAGCTCAATGGCCGGCTGACTGCCGTAGGTGTCCAACTTGGGCATGTTGACATCATCAATGAAGATGATAACCGTTTTGCCCACGGGCGCACCAAGCTGAGTGCGCTTCCGCTTCTCCAGCGGCCCCTCAATCATCTCCTGGGTGCGCAAGCTGCTCGTCTGGGCCGAAAAGTTGAGCACCACAGGTATGACCTTACCCTCGGCCAGACGTTTCATGCAGCTGACAGCCAGTACGGTCTTGCCCACGCCCGTCTCACCCGTGAACATGACCGGAAAGTCTCGCTTGAAGAGCAAATCAGCCACATACCTGAGGAGTATGTCCGTTAAAGCTGAGGCCTGGCCGATTTGGCTTCAGATCTTACCCGTATTTGGTGGTATCCACTGTGGGCACCTGCATATCATAGTAGGAAACCTCCGAGCTGAAGGTGAACGCAGGCATGATCTCATTCCAGTTGCCCCAATCGTTGGTCTCCAGATTGACGCGATAGTTCCACATGGAACGCTCTGGCATGCTAAACAAATACAGATACACTGATTAGAAACAGGATCTTAAATCAAGATCTTGGTCGCTGAACTAAGAACTTTAGTTCGAGAACTTGAAGATCTTAAAGTAAGAAAACACATCTTGATTCTAAGAACATTTTAATTAAGAACAAGTTCTATTTTTGAGATCATAAATTCGTATATGTATTTTCAAGACTACAAATCTTAGTACAGGAATTAAACTTATTATTTTTCTTAAGATTATCAGGGGTGCCACAGGAATCGCTTTCGCTTGAATTTGACATAATTTTCATACAAATTTAAGTCAAATTCAAGCGAAAACGATTTCAGTGGCACCCCTGAATATGTTCTTATTTATAGAACAAAAAGTTTTGAATGCTTAAGACAAAAAATCTCAAAATAAGATTAAGCTTCTTAGCATTTTAAGAAGAATGAAGTGAGTTTAAGTAAACTTGAGGTCTAGTAATGTCGATATGACACTGAACAACAAACAACAACACAAAAAACACTTGCATAACGCAAGGCGCATGGCTCGGTGTACAGCTGTTCCAAGAGACGCCGCTCTCTATCATCTGTACCGTTGTGCTGACTTGACCAGCGATCCAAGCCTTAGGTCATCTTTGAGAACCAGAACCAGAACCAGTTGTGAATTCTAAGTCTCAAAAGCTGTGTTGTTGTTAAGAGAAAAAGATCCAAGATCTAAGATTTTTGTTCTTATATTAAGAACTTACGATTTTCAAGATTAATATTCTTAGTTTTAGTAATTTGGTCTTAAAATATTCTTATTTCAAGAACAGAATATTTAAGATGAATGTTCTTGGCTTTAGAAAGTGGTCTTTTTTTCAGTGTATGTGATGCGAGCTTAGTTGGAATCAATTTGGAAGTACTTACTCCATGTGCGGATGCGTGGCCATTGCTCTGCCCCAAAAGTCCTCGAAGGACATCTTCTCGGCATCCCTCAAATTGGATGCAATCGCCCAGAGCACACACCACGTAAAGATCTTGGTGAGCAGACCCTTGGCCGCCTCATCTGCCATGGAATACCAGCGTGGCGCCTCCAGCTGGGATGAGATTAGAGAGCAGCACAGACGCACCTTGGAGCCCAACACCTGGTGTATGGTGTAGGAAGCGCGTTTCCTTTCAATTTTCAAGGCTTTTTCAAAGTACCCGATGAACAGCTGATAGAGATACTCGGCCAGGGCGGGCGGCAGCTTCTGTGACATGTCCAGTTCACGCCAGGTATCCACCAGTGGTATCCAGCCGAGATCACCAGGGTCCACGTAGACCATGCCGCAGCGCGAGACCGTTGCGGGCGATGCCTGCAACAGATCCTGCACCTCGAAGAGCATGTGTATCCAGGCGGAGAGCTTAATGCGCTCCGAGTTGGCCAGACACAGCATCTTGTTGTCGTCCAGCACAGTGTTCAAGTTCTCAATCCACACCGCGTCCACGGGACCATCGCACATGATCCACTGATGGATCTCCTCTGCAAATTCGTATACAATATTAATCAGGGATTCAAACAGGGATTAAAACCGAAACGAATATCGGTTTCAGTTATGTTCGCATTTAGGTTTTCGGTTATCGGTTACGCAAAATCTTTGAATAAAGGTTTCGTAAAGGTGAACCGGTTTTTGTATGTTTCGGTTTTGAAATACCGGTACGGTTTTGGTTCACATAAAAAAATGTCTTTAAATAAATATAATTATATTTATAATATATGTAATGATAATTAAATAGGAAAAAATAGAAAAGAAAATCAAAAATAAAATATAAAACTAATATTTCGTGGAAAATTATTTTTAACTTGTTTTTTAAACTTTTATGATAAAAATTGAAAATAAAACATGCTTTTAAAATTGTATTTAAAAGTTACATCATAACTCATATTTCCAATTTTTTAAAAAACAATCAGAAATACAACTTTTTTCAAATTTTATAATACCTATATTATTTATTAAAATCCAAAATTAACCCTTTTAAATAAAACGGTTATTTCGGTTTACAGAGTTTCGGTTTTAAGGTTTCGGTCAAATGAAAATATTTCTTTTCGGTGACGGTTTCAGTTACGGTTTTAAATTTCAATCGGTTTTTACCGGTTAAAGGTAACGGTTTCGGTTAGGGTTTTAATCCCTGGATTCAAACCCTAACCGAAACCGTAAGCCTTAACCGGTAAAAACCCATCGAAGTTTAAAACCGTACAAAAAAAATTTCCCTTGACCGAAACTCTGTAAACCAAAATAACCGTTTGGTAACCGTTTCATATTTATAAGGGTTAATCTCGGTTATTCATGTATAAAAAAAAAAACAAATAAATGCAAGATGCAAAAATTTTAAAAAAAGTTTTATTTGTTATTGGTATTTAAAAAATGTAAATTTAAATTAAAAAAATAAGATTTGTGGTGTAACTTTTAAATAAAATTGTATAAGCATGTTTTATTTTCAATTGTTTTTACAGAAATTTAAATAAAGCTAAAAATAAATTTAAATTTTTGAACTATTTCGATTTTTTTCGACTCATAAGTCTTGTTTGCGATCTCTGATATTTTATTATTAGTTTTTTTATTTTATTTTTGATTTTCTTTTTTATTTTTCGATTTGATTTTAGTTTTTTTATGTTTAATTTTGAATTATTTTTTGTGATGTTCATGATCGCAAATAAAATAAATTTGTTAAATGAATTATGAAAATTGTTAAAATGTAACTAAACTACATCAAACTGAAGAATATGTGAAATAAATGTGTGAATGAGACATTAAGAAAGTAAGGCATTTTTAGTTATTATTATTATCAGGGATGCCACAGAAATCGCAAGCGAATTAGAATTCCGCAGAAAGCAATTCCGCACGGAAATTTCCGAGGTGCCACAGAACTTCGAGAGATTTCATTTTGTTTTAGCATTTTCACCAACCTCTTCGAGCTAGGCTGCTAAGGGTTGACACCCTCTCAGATTAAATTACCCAAGGGTTTGTTTAGCAACTTTTTTAGGTTTTTCCTTGCAGAACAACAAGTTTTTCATTTTTTCCTTATTTAATTTACATAATTTAATTCATTTATATAATAATTGACTTTGTTTAGCTACAAAAGAGGCGCGACAAAATAAAAGTTACTCGACAACTCTAGCGACTGTCTGCCATTAGTCTGGCAACTCTTCGTGACAAATGTTTTCACAAATTGCACAATAAGTTAAAGGTTTTTCTCGGTAAAACTTGATTTACCTCAAAAGTGATATTTTTTGAATGCTTAATTTAAAGAAAACAAAAGTACATACATTTTAGACCCCGTACTTTAAAAAAGTAAAGGGGTCTATTAACTTTTGTCACAAAAAAAAATGTGCGTAACAGGCAGAAGGAGGCGTGGCAGACCCGATAAAGTATATATATTCTTGATCAGCATCAACAGCCGAGTCGATATAGCCATGTCCGTCTGTCCGTCCGTCCGTCTGTCCGTCTGTAAGAGCGCCTAGATCTCAGAGACTATAAGAGCTAGAGACTCCAAACTTGGTATGTAGGTTCGTCTATATTGGGAGCAGATCGAGTTTGTTTTAGATTTTGGATCGGACCACTATATCATATAGCTGCCATAGGAACGATCAGTTGAAAATCAAGTCTTAGTATGAAAAACTTTTTTGCTGTTTGAGATATTTCAACCAAACTGACAGAATATGTATAAAAGATGGTCCCATACATACTGACCAAATTTGATTGAAATCGGATTACTATATCATATAGCTGCCATAGGAACGATCAGTCCAAATTAAGTCTTAGTATGAAAATCTTTTTGTTGTTTGAGATATCTTTATAATAAGTACGGGGTCTCCGACAGTCGAGTACCGCTCGACTGTAGCACCGCCGACTAGTTTTTAAATACCTTACCTCGAATTCTGACTAAAAAATGTGGCATCGCTGCCCCTGACTTCGAAATTCTTAATCGACGCCAGCGGATTTAGCGCTAGTTTATTCCGCTTAAAATTATTCTGCGAATCGATCTGTGGCACAGCGAAATGAAATTGAGGTGAAATTCAAGCCGAAGCGATTTCTGTGGCATCCCTGATTATAATATTATTAGTATAATTCAGGGATGCCCATCGCCTATGCACACGACGCACATTTGTTTTTGTTTTGCACATAGGATATGGGAAGTGTGTGAGAATACACATTGGTAAGCTTCTGGCGCACACTGGCAAAATACACAAACAAATTTTGCACATTACGCTTTCCGTCGACCTTCGTTGCTGGCAAAACAAAAACAATTGCATTGCATCGTTTTGCTTTTGCTAATCCGAATGTATTTTGTTGTTGTCTTATCGTTTGGTGTACACCGAAAATGAAGAAGTTTACTTCGTTGTGAAACGTGTGACGCTTGTGTTTTTTTGAAGAAACATGTTCCTATTTTTTTTTCTGTGTACATATTGAAATTAAAAAAATTTTCGTTTCATGTGTGCGTGCGCATTTTTTCTTTGTATTGGTGCGTGCACATTCATAAGGCAACTTTGGGCACCCCTGGTATAATTATATTTTTGCAAAAATAATCGAAACCGTAACTGAAACCGATATTCGTTTCGGTTTTAAGCCCTGATATAAATTATACTTGCCGAAAATCGATGACTTACCCTCGACATTGACCGCAGTGCGTACGGCGAGACCGAGAAGTCCGTCCTGCCATTCCAGTGTCTTCGTGTCCACGTAACCGTAGAGTTCATTCATATTGACCGCCTTGGGATTCATTGTCTGTATGACCACCGGACGAAAGTTGGGATCCTGAATCTCGTTCTCGAACAAATGGGCCAAGGCGAACTCGAGGGCGTGCAGCACCACCGACTTGCCGCCGCCCGTGGGACCCACCGTCATGACACCCCAGCGCACGCACATCGTCTCGTAGAGCTGCAGACACTTGCGGATGGTCGTCGGCACCGGCTGGAGGCTCTTGAGGCGCAGACCGATGCGCAGACTGGCCTCCAGATGGGGATGCTGTGAGTCGGGCAGCTCGACGCCCGGAAACAGATCACTGAGAATGCCACGAAAGAGTACGGCGTCGTCGGCCAAGAACTTGGGTATGTTCGAGTCTCGCAGCGCGGCAATCAGCGTGATATCCTCCCGCTGACTCGGAGCGGCACGCTTCAGAGCACCCGCCATGACCAGGACGGATTTGACGGCCCGCATGCCGAAGTCGTAGTGATTCTGTTGACTGAGCTGCTGGCTGCACAGCTGATACATCTGCACCATCTTGCGCGCGAGGATCTTTGGATCCTCGAAGCCCTCCGAGTACAGTATGACCTCGGAAATGAGCGCATAGTCCGGCACCATCATCGATATGGGACGGAAGAGTGCCTTCAAGTTGTCCGGCAGCTCGGTACGGCCGGCATAGCCCGGATTCATGGTAATGAACACACAGCACGAATGATTGATTTTAATCTCGCGACCCTCGAAGACAAACCGTTTGACCCGCATGACCTTGGCGGTGCGTATGGTGATCAGCTGCTGGGCGATCACGGACAGCACCTCGATGTCAATGCGATTGAACTCGTCGAAGCAGCACCAGGCACCGCACTGGGCCAGTCCCGAGAAGAAGCGACCCATCATCTTGTAGTCGAGGCCATCGGAGCAATTGAAGACCACGCACTGTTTGGCCAAGGCCTTGGCCAAATCCTTGGTGGTTTCCGTCTTACCCGTGCCCGCCGGTCCAGCCGGCGCACCGCCCAAATCCATCTGGAAGGCGCCCATCAGACACAAATAGCAGCGATCTGTCAGGGGTGTCAGCACCAGGACACCGCCGGCGCCCAGATACTCATAGTAATAGGGTATGTTGGCGGCCGCCATGCGGGAATAGACCGTCTCCGTTTCGATGGCCCAATAGAAGCGCAACATCTTCAGCCAATTGAAGTCGGTGCTGCAAGGAAATCAGTTTGTATTGGGCAACTGCAAAGGGTCCTCGAACACTGAGAAAAAAGACCACTTTCTAAAGCCAAGAACATTCATCTTAAATATTCTGTTCTTGAAATAAGAATATTTTATAGACCATATTACTAAAACTAAGAATATTTAGGGTATTCAGAAACTATGATATTTGTGTTATGTGGCAATGTGATAACACTGTAGCTAGTGAGTGACCTTTTTAAGTTTCTGTTGTCGTATTTATATCATTGAGTTAAATTTCAATGAACAGCTGTTTTGTATAAAGCTCATGCGTTTGGTTTCACCCTCTCTTACTCTTGTTTATTTTAATACTTTTACCACTGTAAAAAATTAATTTAATAATTAAAAAAAATGTGCATCTCTTTATTTCAATTTAAAATCTGTCCTAAGGGACAGTCACTAAAATTGTCATTTGTGTGATTCGAACCCTAGTTATATAACTGAAAATGCAAATTTTGACAGGTCGGCGACTCTAACCATCGAGCCACCGGGCCAAGAAAAGTTAAAAGTCTTTTACAGCCAATACCAATACCAACCTTAGTGTGACCTTATTTCGTTAGATACTTTTAACAGTCTGGCAAGCTTTCTCCTTTTGAAATTTTGTCTCAATACGACGAATTTTTATACATACCCCAGGGCATGTTTGGTGTGTTATACTTTTTTCTGTGTGTTTGTTGTCATTACAATATATAACACTTTGCCACATAACACAAATATTAGAGTTTCTGAATACCCTAATTAATCTTGAAAATCGTAAGTTCTTAATAGAAGAACAAAAATCTTAGATCTTGGATCTTTTTCTCTTAACAACAACACAGCTTTTGAGACTTAGAATTCACAACTGGTTCTGGTTCTCAAAGATGACCTAAGGCTTGGATCGCTGGTCAAGTCAGCACAACGGTACAGATGATAGAGAGCGGCGTCTCTTGGAACAGCTGTACACCGAGCCATGCGCCTTGCGTTATGCAAGTGTTTTTTGTGTTGTTGTTTGTTGTTTAGTGTCATATCGACATTACTAGACCTCAAGTTGACTAAAACTCACTTCATTCTTCTTAAAATGCTAAGAAGCTTAATCTTATTTTGAGATTTTTTGTCTTAAGCATTCAAAACTTTTTGGCCTATAAATAAGAACATATAATCCTAAAAAAATGATAAGTTTTATACTTATACTAAGATTTGTGGTCTTGAAAATATAAGAATGTATGATCTTAAAAATAGAACTTGGTCTTAATTGAAATGTTCTTACTTCAAGATTTTCAAGTTCTCGTCGCATTTGTTAGACCAAAGTTCTTAGTTCTGAGACCAGAATCTTGATTTTAGAATCTTTTTTTTATCAGTGTAGAGGCTTCGCCATAAGGAGAAGTGAACCTGGTCTACTTACGAGTTGAAGACACCCCGCTCGATGAGCATGTGCACCGAGTCCTTGGCGTGCACATCGATGGTGATCAGGGCACAAAGTATCTTCCTCAACAATGAGCTGATGTTTTTGCGCGTTAGAGCCGCCAATGCGCCCAGATCCTGGAGGCATTTCGACTCGAATTTGATCATCTTTTCAAGGACACCCTGTTGGGTCTTGTCCTTGGCATCGAAGATGCGATGTATGTCGGTTGCCCAGTAGACCTGGGAGACGGTGATGACCACCTGGTTGGGATGATCCTGGAACCATTCGTCGCGCTCCTTGGCCGCATAGCACTGATAGCCGAAGCGCATGTAACGCTTGCAGGACACGAACATGGCGTCCTCCACTTTGCTGAGCCATTCCTCGACAGCGCCGCGTGCCTTGAGTCCCTTGCCGAACTGCAGCTTCTCGCCCTCGGGCGAGAGGAAGGCGATGATATCATTGGTGGCTACCATTTTGCCATCGCCGCCTTCCTTTTGGCCAAACTCGAGGCGGTAAATGGCGTCAAAACATTTGCGCAGATGCGGCTGAACGGCTTGTGGAATACGCGTCTGGGCCAGAATCTCCAGCAACTCATCATTGGACAAAAAGTAGAATCTGAAAGGCGGAAAGGAGAAAAGGGATTGTTGGTTCTTCAATGTCCTTCAATTGTTAATCCTTGTAGCTACCTGGGAAAAACCACACGCTTCACTTCCAGATAAGCTTCCAGGCCGCGTGAAATGAGATCGAGCAAACGATTGTCCTCCTTCAGCATCTCGTAGACCTCCACACTGGACATGGTGGGCAGGGCTAGGGCCACCTTTTTGGCCTGACGCACAATCTCCTTGAAGTTCTTGTCCACCTGGTTGAACATCTTGGCCTCATGGGGCAGCTGGCGTTGTATATCCGCCGACGCGAAAATTGCCTCCAAATAGATCCAAGCGCCCTGGCAATCCATCCAAGTCTCTGTTGGATGCATGAGTTGCTTTGCAGGAGAAGACTCTACTTGAGATGATGTCGTTAACTTACCAAAGGTTCTGCCAAATTGATCCAGGGCTGATATCCATTCGTCCACGCGCGTCTTGATGGGCCCCACAAATTTGGATGCGGCAATTGTGTTGATATTGACGTTGGCGTCGTCGAGAACCGCTTGCAGCTCCTCGGTGCCCGCGAGGATGAAGACATCCTTCTGGTCGTGATGCGTGGCAATAGATAGTTCCGTCTCCTTCCACATCGTCTCAATGCCCTTGAGCATATTCTCCAGCTGTGTTTCACCCGTCGCCTGCGACGAGATTTGCATCAGAGCCTCCGCATTGCTCTCATCATCGAAGGCATGCGACTCCTCGTAGGTGCTGATCCGAATATCCTTCTCCTGGAAGAACTTGCGGCTCAACAGCTCTTCGATCTCGGTCCAGTGACGCTGTTAAAAAGTGTGTTCAATTAGCGACGGATGGAGCTGATTTAAATAAATCAGCGGTGGGTACACAGAAAAAAAATGCCATTCTAAAATCAAGTATAAAATGCTTAATTTAAGACCGCATTTTTTAAGTACGTATTCAGGATTAAGCTGAATAATCAAGCCTGTATCGGGTTTAAAATGGGAAAATACACATTTGCTGAGCGCGAGAGGAAAATTCTCTCTCGGTCTCTCTCATTTCAACCGGTCCGGTGGCTCAATGGTTAGAGACGCCGACTCCCGTTTGGAAAAAATCTGGGTTCGATTCCCCCCGTCAATTAAAAAAAAAAAGTTAAAAATAATAAAAAGTGTTAAAAAAAACCTTTAAAAAAAAAATCTTAAAAAAAAAATTAAAAAAAAAACGTTTACAAAAAAATCTTAAAAAAAAATTTTTTTAAAAATCTTTAAAAAAAGTTAAAATGTAACGAAAAACATAATAAATAAAAATTTTGTAGCCTGAATTTAAGAATTTAAGGATTGAATTCGGGATTGAAAAAATCAAGTATTTCATACTTGGTTTAAGAAAATCCGAGATTATCTGACATCTTCTGACATCGTTTCGGATTGAATTCGGGCTAAATATCCCGGATTTTTAGACCCCGTACTTTAAAAAAGTAAAGGGGTCTATTAACTTTGTCACAAAAAAAAATGTGCGTAACAGGCAGAAGGAGGCGCGGCAGACCCGATAAAGTATATATATTCTTGATCAGCATCAACAGCCGAGTCGATATAGCCATGTCCGTCTGTCCGTCTGTAAGAGCGCCTAGATCTCAGAGACTATAAGAGCTAGAGACTCCAAACTTGGTATGTAGGTTCGTCTATATTGCAAGCAGATCGAGTTTGTTTTAGATTTTGGATCGGACAACTATATCATATAGCTCCCATAGGAACAATCAGTCGAAAATCAAGTCTTAGCATGGAAAACTTTTTTGCTGTTTGAGATATTTCAACCAAACTGACAGAATATGCATAAAAGATGGTCCCATACATACTGACCAAATTTGATTGAAATCGGATTACTATATCATATAGCTGCCATAGGAACGATCAGTCCAAATTAAGTCTAAGTATGAAAATCTTTTTGTTGTTTGAGATGAGATATCTTTATAATAAGTACGGGGTCTCCGACAGTCGAGTACCGCTCGACTGTAGCACCGCCGACTAGTTTTTTCTGTGCACGAAATCTGAATTGGGGAGCAGCCGCTAGCTCCCGGAGCCGCTGCGTGCCCACCGCCGAAATAAATCGTATCCTTACCGCACGCAGATTAGCATTACGCAAGTAACCAATGACCGGTAGCTTCTCTTTGAACTCCTCGGCGGATTTGTGCAGCACTGGAACGATATCATTGTCGGGCAAATACTTCTGGAACTGCAGGCAATTCTTAATGGTCTTGGCGTTCAGCTCGACCATGTCGGCGACGACAAGGGTATTGAAATCGGCGGCTAACCAGCTGGCAAGTGCCTCCTCCCAGTCGGTGAGAGTCTTGTAGAGATTCTGCCGCATGCGGATGTCGTAGAAACCCGATGCCATTTCATCGTAGATGGTCAAATCGATTCGAAACTCCTTCTGATAGCCAATCAGCTCGTCGGCCTTCTCGCGACACGCATTCATGCGATTCAAAAGATCGTCCAGCTTTTCATTTACTGCATTTCGGTCCGATTTGCTCTAATCGGAAAGAAATGTAATCCAGCAGAGGAATCGATAGGATGAGTCGGGGATTTCTACTTACGGTCAGCAGCCAGTCTTCGATGGCCTCGACAGCCACGTCGTGTATGTCCTCTTTGAGTGCCTGGATGTCCTCCTGCATGGCTTCGTCCAGCTGATTGATAAAGTCCTGTCGCTTCTCAAGAATCTCCGCCAGCGATTCCCTGGTGCGATTCAGATAGTCCTCCGTGTCCATGTAGTCCTCCTTGCGTTCATCGTCGATGGGTATATTGAAATCCTTGATAATCAGCAACAAATCGTGCACATAGTCAACAACCTTGAACAACTCATCCAGTTCCTCGTCACAGTTGTCCAGGAATCGTATATGGGCGACAAGTTGCAATGTCGCCGTCGGTTCATATCCGATGCGGCCATAGAAATCCTGTGCATCCTCATACAATTTGGTGGTCTCCTCCTCTGCCAGTTGGGGTAAATAGATGGCTAGCACATTCTGTAGGCGCTGACAAACCGGGGTAACGGCATCCTTGAAACCGCTTTGACCCAACTTGAGGAGACCCAGAAAAACATGATCGAGGATGCCATCCAAAGCTCTCAGATTGTTGCAGTAGCGATCGCAGTAGTTGCGCAAGGCCGTGAGATCTAGGAGAAGATTGAGATTGAGGAGGGTTGATGGGAGGGGTAAAAAAAAGAGACTGGGTTAGGTCTAAACATAGAAAAAAAGAGCAAGCAGCCTTATGCCTATGGCTCTTAAGATCAATCCTGAATCAGAGCCTTTAATCATTCTTACCCCGTTCGGTGCTCAGATCCTCGGGATCGGTGGTAGCATCAATCTCGTAGTTCTCCCGTATGGTCCTAAATCGTGCGGTATAAAGATGTGCCATCTCATATGCCGAGTGCATTAGGGCAAACACATTCTTGCTGCAGGAGAGGGATATGATTAAAAACATTACTAAGTATCTTTCAAATGAGATGTAGTCTTACCGATTAAAGTTGAATGTAACATCCTGTTTCAACAGAAAGGTCAAATCGGGAGCACTTTGATACAGACACTCCTCTTGACGTCCCATAATTGAGGGTCTACATGGAATACATGATTATAGAGAGTAACTAAGTAGATACAAGATATGATAACTCACTGTGTGTACTGCGTAAACTCAGCATCTGTGGTAAAGGGTGGTATGTCCAGAACGGTCTCTAGAATCAGACCCGTGATGCGCTGAAAGATTAACTTTAGAACATCCTCCAGAGGCTCCACCTCAATGCGATCGGGCAACAGACGCAGTGAGGCCAGAAAAAATGGATTCTGCGGAGCGTTGGGTGGTCGTGGCTTCTCCACACGTTGATCCAGACGATCGTGTCGGGTAATTTCCGCCTCCGTCGGAGCCACCTGGTGATGCTCGTTGAAGGCATGCTGCAAATCTGCATAGCTCTGAATGGTGACGCGATACAGCGCCTGATACAGCATCATATCGCAGTAGCTCAAGAAGCTGCAACAAATTCGAATTGTGATTCAAGTGAAGTGATTCAAGTAAAGCAGCGGTGGGCACGAAATCTGAATTCGGGAGCACTACAATAGCAACATCAACAACAACAACAACCCTATTAGAGTCTACCTAAGTTGGGAGCCACTGCGTGCCCACCGCTGCAGTAAAGTGTACACTCACTTGGTGAGGGTCTTACAGAAGGCCCGCTTGCGTGCTCGATCCATGAAGCTGTGCGCCTCTCGCATTTTCTTAACCGATGGATAATAGTTGATCTCATCGTCGGGGTAGAAGCCACGCGCCATGATGGCCTCCGTGCAAGAACGATCTTTAAAACAGGGAATTGACAATATGTAGAAAATATAAAATAGTTATCGAGTTGTCGATATTTCTCTAAATTAGAACTTAACTGAATTTAATTCAACAAAAAAACAAGTGGGAAAGGCTTTAGTCGAGCTCCCGACTATAGGATACCCGTTACTTTCTTAAATAAATTTAAAACTTTTTATTGCATGCTTTTAGGCACTTATATTGCTTAAAAGCTTTAATAATAGTAGCTAACTGTAATGAGTTAAAAAATCCTAATAGCTTAAAAACTATGCGTGTGGTGGCTTTTCGCGATTTACGGGGGCGGAAAGGGGCGTGGCAACATTTTGAAACAAACTTGATCTGCGTGGGGTTTATAAAAAATTTGTGTGCCAAATTTGGTTGCTCTAGCTCCTATAGACTCTGAGATCTAGGCGCTCACACAGACGGACGGACGGACGGACAGACGGACATGGCTATATCGACTCGGCTGTTGATGCTGATCAAGAATATATATACTTTATAGGGTCGGAGATGCTTCCTTCTCCCTGTTACATACATTGCAACGAATCCAATATCCCCTTTTACTTATTTTTATAAGTAACGGGTATAACTATGTTGAACAATTTACAGCAAGTGGTCGATTTTTCATGAAAATTGATTTAATTAACTCGATTGATGGTCAATTAAAATGATCGAATTAAAGTAGTATGTATTTTTAAATCACTAAGGCTGCGCGCACACTGGGAGTTCAAAGCGGAGCTTAGGCTGCGCGCACACTGCGAGCTGAAAGCGGAGCTTACAGCTGAGCTTATCAGCTCGAAAAAATACAAACACACTGAGCTTATCTATTAGTTTTGTTCTGAACTTTTCAGCTCGCCTATAAGCTCCGCTTTCAGCTCGCAGTGCGCGCGCAGCCTAATAGAGAGCTTTCGCGAGTTTTGGATACTTACACAGAGCTCTGCCGACATAGGAGCGGAATTCATGGAAGAGATAGTTGAGCTGCTCGTAGATGCGCATATGCAGCTCAAGAAAGTAGAACGGATGCCATTCCTCGATGTTCTCGATGTTGGCAAAGCTCAGGCGCTCCAGGACGACAATATCGGAGCGCATTCGCAATATGGCCTTGGCCAATTGCGGTATAACAATGAACAGATTGTTTTGCAGATGATTGCGGGCTGCGTTCAGTTTGCGCCATTTGATGGTCTTCTCCCACACTTTGAAGCCCTTCCACAAGCGGAAGATGGAGAAGGTGCGAATCTGTATGATGCTGAGGAATTGCTGGAACTCCTGTTGCCACTGATTGAGGGGCGTGAAGAAGTTCTCGGAGACACGCCAATAGGTGACGCCGTGTCGCGTGACCGTATAATATGGCTTCAATATATTCAAATTGGCGAATTCCACTTCGCGCAGACTGTAGGGTGTAAAGTATTCGCTGTCCTTGGGCAGCATATAGTCCAGATAGACGTAGCTGTCGTCCTTCATGTTTCGCATGCGATTGATGATTAAATTCAAGTCGGGAATCAGCGAGGCGCCCGTCTTGATCTGCAGATTGGTGTCGATGGACATCTTTGTGGGTCGATCCCTGAATCCTGTGCGCATTCCCTTCTTGGAGCTCTTCCGCACCGATCGGTTCCTGGATGCAGCTGCCGACAGAACGGGACTGTTGCTGCCACTGCCACGCCCCGATGCCGATGGCGGGTTACCAACCGTTGCCAGACTGCCACGCTCCGTGTCGGCCATGTCGCCCCCACCGACGCTCTGCCGATCCATGGACACCTGGCTGGCCCGCATCCTCAGGCCTCCTCCTCCTCAAGCTGTGCTGTGCTATGCGTTTCTCCGACTGCTCAAGTACCACATACAATCTTCTCAATCTCGGTGTAACAATCAAATATATATATGCATATATGAATCTATATATCCATATATATTTGCTGGGTTAAAAATAATTTGATGGACTTTGCCTGGCAACTGTTGATTTGATTTGCTTGCTTGATTTCCCAAGTTGCCGTTACAAGCAACCAACGGCCGTCATGGCAGCCACTGAGCTTCGAGCTTCACCGTGCGAGCTTTCAACCCTTGAAGAAAGCCATTGAAGAAAGCTTGATTTCAAGTTTAAGGCGCTTTAATTCAAATAAGTGCAATTTATAGTAAATGGCACAATTTATTTATTAACTGTTATAAAAAGTCCGTTGACAGAAATTAAAAACTAGTCGGCGGTGCTACAGTCGAGCGGTACTCGACTGTCGGAGACCCCGTACTTATTATAAAGATATCTCAAACAACAAAAAGATTTTCATACTAAGACTTAATTTGGACTGATCGTTCCTATGGCAGCTATATGATATAGTAATCCGATTTCAATCAAATTTGGTCAGTATGTATGGGACCCTCTTTTATGCATATTCTGTCAGTTTGGTTGAAATATCTCAAACAGCAAAAAAGTTCTCCATACTAAGACTTGATTTTCAACTGATTGTTCCTATGGGAGCTATATGATATAGTGGTCCGATCCAAAATCTAAAACAAACTCGATCTGCTCTTAATATAGACGAGCCTACATACCAAGTTTGGAGTCTCTAGCTCTTATAGTCTCTGAGATCTAGGCGCTCTTACAGACGGACAGACGGACGGACGGACATGGCTATATCGACTCGGCTGTTGATGCTGATTAAGAATATATATACTTTATGGGGTCTGCCACGCCTCCTTCTGCCTGTTATGCACATTTTTTTTTGTGACAAAGTTAAAAGACTCCTTTACTTTTTTAAAGTACGGGGTCTAAAAAATTTAATAGAATTAGAAACACGACTTTAAGATAACGATCAAAATATATAGTATATGGGCATTTCCAGAAAAAAATCCACCTCGCCCAAATTGATCAAAAACTCACATCTTGTGAAGTTTTCTTCCAAAAATGTATTCAAGTTATTTATTTAAGCAATATACGCTAGAAGAAATTCAATAGGATGAACATATAGATTCTATATTGGAATAAATTCACTTTTTCTATATTTTTGCCCATTTACTTAAAAATTTACTTTCTAAATGGACCGTTTGTATTCTATCGATTACACAAAGCAAGATAGTAATATTGTAACATGAACCATTTTGATACATACAAATATATTGAAGTTTAATTTAAAACAAGTTTTACAAAAAAATAAATAAAATAAAATTTGATGAACATATTCTTGGTACAAACTGGGTAGAAATCTTGTCACGTTCGCGATGTCGCGTTACAAATTACCAATAAAACTTGTAAAATAAATAAAAAATTATAATAACATATCAAAATTATTTCTAAAATGGAAAACTACACTATAATTTGATTGAAATCGGATTACTATATAATATAGCTGCCATAGGAACAATCAGTCGAAAATCAGAGTCTTAGTATGAAAATCTTTTTTGTTGTTTGAGATAACTAAATTAAACTGACAGAATATGCATATGGGATAAACTCATCATACTGACCAAATTTTGTTGGAATCGAACTACTATATCATATAGCTCCATAGGAACAATCAGTTGAAAATCAAGTCTTAGTATGAACAACTTTTGTGCTGTTTGAGATATTTCAACCAAACTAACAGAATATGTATAAAAGATGGTCTCATACATATTGACCAAATTTGATTGAAATCGGATTACTATATATATAGCTGCCATAGGAACGATCAGTCCAAATTAAGTCTTAGTATGAAAATCTTTTTGTTGTTTGAGATATCTTTATAATAAGTACGGGGTCTCCGACAGTCGAGTACCCTCGACTGTAGCACCGCCGACTAGTTTTTGAATTTTTTTTAAAGAACCTACAATTTCATTCATTTGTCAATACATTTCAAATTGCAAACTTTTCTTGCTATTTTCAACAAAAAACAATTCCAAGTTCAAGACCTGTCGATATTCTCAAAAAATTTTTTTTTCGATCTTTGTATCCAGAAGAAGTTTCCGATTCAAATGACATCATAATTAATTTTCCATTTATTAATGTAATGAAAACTGTTTAGTTTCAATTTTTTTGGTCCAGTTTCGAATTTCTTAACAAATATGTTTAAATAATTCCTTAAGCGACAACCTTTTTAGTACACGTGCTGGTGCCATGGTAAATAATCTTGAGCTGATGAGCTGACAAAAAAGTACATTTCGAACATCTTTCCTATAGCTAATTCACCAGCCTATGAAATTGTTGATGCAATATTCTATCATATTGCATCTCCATATGTAAATGTACATCAATATTACATATCCAAACGAGCCGCTAACAATAGCATAAAATAGAAACGAAAAAATGTAAACTTTATTGGAGATTTTCTCGAAAAATTCGACTTACAGAAGTACGGGCCAATATTTTTGTTCGAGTTACGGAAGCAGAATTGTATGAAATTTGCTCAGTAAACGCTATTGCCACTCGATTAAGTTCGGGTTAGGGAAAATTCGAGTTAGAGAAAATTCGAGTTAGGGAAGTTCGAGTTAGGGAAGTTCGACTGTATGTATATTTAAACAAGCGGATCAGTCGCGTGCACTCGACAGTAATATACCCTGGGCCCTGTCCCCGGCACGCCGCAGATGTGATGCCCATGCAATTCTCATACTTATCCTCAAATATCGAGCTATCGTTTTTGTGGCAGCTACATACATATATAAAAAGATAAATGATTTAAACAAATTCTAAAAATAAAAATAAGAAAATAAAAATAATAAAAAATAATAATTAAAAATCATTTGCATCGACACAACCGGGACTCGAACCTCGATCTCCCGTTTCGCTTGCCGAGCACTTATCACTTCCACCACGCCGCAACTTGGATTGAAGATGACAAATTCGATAAACATTCTGGCAGAGGAAATGTAAAATGAGTTAATTGACCATTAATTCCATTCTATTTATAGAATTGCCATTTAAATACCTCGGACAAAATTGTTAATGTCTTCACTATTTATGGCCCAATCGGGATGAAAGTTGGTGATTAGCTTCTGGGCATGATTCAACACCCGTTCATATAAAAAAAAAATAAAATTTTAAACTTAAAAGCCAAAATAAAAGGTTCTGTCAGATTTTTATGAATTTCGCCCCCACAGTGGGCGTGGCAAAATTTTAACATAAACTTGTTCTGCCTGACATTATAGGGAGTCTTCATTTCAAATTTGGTGGTCCTAGCTCTTACCATCTCTGAGATCTCTGAGTCAGACGGACATGGCTATATCGACTCGGCTGTTGATGCTGATCAAGAATATATATACTTTATGGGGTCGGAGATGCTTCCTTCTGCCTGTTACATACTTTTGAACAAACTTAATATACCCCCAGGGTATAAAAAGAGGTTTTTATTATCATGTTAATACCAATCATTTTATGGGAAGCGCTCTACAAAATAATTTTCAATCCAATTTTTTTAATTTAAAAAATAATTTTCTATCCAATTTTTTTAATTTATATTTTTTCCTATTTATTTTAATTAAAATGATTTGAAACAAACTTATTGCTAGAAACAATAACTGCCACATTCATTTTAATGACTTTCGAAATTTATAAAATTTTATAAACTTTATAAGTTAATATTAATTTTTATATTGCTTTTTGTTGTTGTTGTTAAATAAGTTATTTTTAATAATTTTATTGAACTTGCGATTAAAACTTTAACTCTAGCGTTCAACTAATTTTATTAAACACGTATTAATTCGTAAGAAATTTTACAATTGATTGCTAATATTTGAAATTATTATTCTATATCAGGGATTAAAAAACTAACCGAAACCGTAACCTTTAACCGGTAAAAACCATTTGAAATTTAAAACCGTAGCTGAAACCGTAACCGAAAAAAAAAATTTAATTTGACCGAAACCTTAAAACCGAAACTCTGTAGACCGATATAACCGTTTAGTAACCGTTTCAACTATAAGCGTTAATTTCGGTTTTTCATACAGAAAACAAAAAAAAATTATTTTTCATTTTTAAATTTTATTTTTGAATTTAATTTTCTTATGTTTGGTTTTAAATTTATATTTGTGATATTCAATTGAATAAGCGCAAATAAAATAAATTTGTTAACAAAAGAATATGTGATATATTATTAATAGGGATGGCACGATTAATCATATGATACACAATAATCGATTATTTTTCTTCCATTGGCGATTTAATTGTATCGTAAAATGTGTTGCGATTAATTGAAACACTAATCGATTATTCGATCAAATAATCGCGTCGTTTTCAAAATTGTTTCAGGGAAACACACATGGAGATTTTATTACAAAAAAATAGTAGCAAAAATATATTTGAAAATTTTTTTTTGCAGTTACTCTTAGAATTGTTTAACAAAATTTTCTGCTTTAAAATATTTTTTGTGAAAAATCGAGGAAAAAAGTTGAAAAAGTAGACTTTTACATAAATTTGAAATTTTCGAAGGGTACTTAATGGGTTAAAGAAAGTTTTGTGTCATTCAAACGGAATTTAAATGACCTTTCCATTGATGAAAATATGTTAACGATAATGGCTCAAATAAGCCTTAAGTGTCAAAATTTGACCTGCATACTTTAAGCTGTGAGCCACTGTATTTATATTTTTTGGGCATTTTATTATTGTTCTTAATTTTTTTTTGCTATACAATGGCATTGCATTACACAATATTTTAAAAAACTATAACAAAAATTAATCATTTGATTAATCGAATATTTTTATTTTTCGTCGATTAATTGCAATTAATAATCGCGTAGCTTAAATTAATCATATGATTCAATAATCGATTAATACATTTTTTTTGCCATCCCTAATTATTAATATAATTATATTTTTGAAAAAACTATTTTTTTGTGAACCGAAACCATACCGGTATTTCAAAACAGAAAAAATACAGAAACGGGATCACCGTTACGAAACCTTTATTCAAAAATTTTGCTTAACCGATAACCGAAAACCTAAATGCGAAAATAACCGAAACCGTAACTGAATCCGATATTCGTTTCAGTTTTAATCCCTGTTCTATTTTATAATATTTTTTTTTTGTTATTTATTAATGCTCTGCCCGAAACTTGTTTGGAGTTGCTGCGCATAGCTTTTACGCATTCGGAGCTTTTGCTGCAAGCTTTTGCACTCGCTCAATTGTTGTGAATGGAATTGGAAGTTCGAAACTGTGCTGCAGTCCGTTTGCGGTTGCCCCACGTTACCGTTACCGATGCCGCGTTGGCCCATTTACTTCCCGTTCATTCGGCACGTTCAAAGCTTGCCCGGCATTTTGACACACTTGACACCTCCAGCCAGAGAAAGAGAGAGAGAGAGAGAGAGGGAGATTGTTGCGCTTTTCTAGCTCGAAAGCTCCCAGCTGACCTTCAAATTGTTCGTTACTCTGTGTGTGTGTGTGTGTGTGTGTGTGTGTGTGTGTGTGTGAGTGTGTGTGTGGTCGACACGCTGCGGCGCAAAAGCTTTTTGGCGCCATTGGCGCTGAGAAGCTTTCGATATCGAAAACGAATGCTGATGGTGTTGATGATGTTGATGATGGCGCTATCAAATCGCATTAGGCAAAAGCAAAAGCTCAAGGTGAAAGCATCATCATCTGCTGCCTCTGCTGCTGCGACTGTTGCGACAGCGGCAGCGACAGCGACAGCGACTGCATTCGGATATGAATTCGGATTCGTTTGGCAACTTTTGTATGTTTCGGTTTCGGATTCGCTCAGCGTCCGTCGTGCGTTAGCCGAAGCTGCAGCCACGCGGTCTCCAGCGCGTCCGCTGCCTTGGCGGCCAAATAGTCGTTGGGTATACGCCGCGATGTACAGAGCCGCGAACGCGCAACGCAACGCAACGCAACGCAGCAAGCAGCAGTTGTTGCCCGCAGAGTCGTGGCAGTCGTGGAGTCGTTGAGTCTGAGCCTGAGCCGTAAAGCCTGTCGAGCCCATCGAGCATCCGTTAGTTTTTTAGGCCCGCCGCAGCAGCCAAAAACGCCGCCAAACGCTATCGTCGTCGTCGCTGTCGTCGCTGTCGCTGTCGCCGCCGCTGTCGCCGTCGCCGTCGTCGTGCAACAGAGCTTGCAACGCATGAGAAAGAGGAAGAAAGCTCATTTGCATAGCGCCTAACGGTTCAAAAGCAACTCAACTAACTCAAACAACCAAATATAAACAAAAACTACTTCTATCTTCTGTTTTTTCTCGTCTCTTTTTTTTTTTTTGCATTTTTTTTCGGTGTTTCTCAGAGATTATTTCTCTCTCTGTCTCTCTCGCTCATTGTGTCACCTTCTCTGTCTGTGTGGAGAATGAACTTTGTTCTGTCGCGCGCATCCTTAAACAATCTTTCAACTTAAGGTTCGCCATTTGCCTAATAGTTTATTTTTTGGCATTTTTTTTCTGGAGCAGACTTCTCTCCTGGTGACTTCTGGCTGTGCTCCGTGAGGTAGGTGTCAAAAAAAAAAGAGAAACAACAATTATATACATATGT